>VDFB02151091.1:0-17627 GCA_007258455.2 Sequoia sempervirens
TGGAATTCAGAGCTTTCAACATTTGTTTACTATCATGTGATTCCTGCACCACCTCCAATAGATCCCATTTTATAATCTCCTAATATTCATGAAAAACTCAACAAGAAACCCATCTAGGCCAAGGGCCTTATATTTTTTCATACTGAAAATAACCTTCTCCACCTCATCAAGGGAAGTTGGTCAATTAAGAACAACATTAGCTTCATAGGAAACCATCGAGGGAATACAAGCTCAAATTTGATTCACTTCCTCTAGTTCCTTAGGAGTGTCCTTTAAGAATAAAGAAGAAAAAAACCAAGTGGCCTCCTAAGAGATATCATGGAAAGAAGATAGTTGATCACTCTGAGAAGACATAATAGAGGAAATTAAATTCCCATATCCCCTAGCTTTGACATAATTGAAGAAGAAGGTAGTATTCTTGTCTCCTTCCTAAAGCCATTCAATCCTTGATTTTTGCTTCCAAAACATTCCTCCCATAGTTCCCATTCATACAACTTCTCTAAAGCATCTGTTTTAGCTTTAAGGGATTCCCAAGTGATCCATCAAGGTACTTATTCTACCTAGAAATAATATCCAACTAATTTTGAGCTACAATTTTTTCCTTAAAGACATTTCCAAAGCATTCCCTATTCCACTTCTTTAGCTGAAATTTCACAAAATTGAGCCTTTTTATCAAAAGTGTACATGGTTGTCCCATGCAAAGGTGATCCATCATACCACCAATCTTTGACAAAGTCCTATAGAGAATATTCCTACAACCACATTAACTATAATTTTAAGGAAGGATTCATGGTACTTTCCTTAGCATGCATAGAAAACTTTATGGGCTAGTGATCTAAGTCTCTCTAGTCAAGGATTTCAGAACTAGATATCCACTAATTTCCTAACCATAAACTGGAGATGAACAACCTATCCAACCTCTTAGAGATAGAGTCTAAAACACACGTCCTATTACTCCAAGTGAACAAACCATTTAGAGGCTTTATATCAATTAGATTCAATTGGGTTATAGTATTATTGAACAAAGACAAAGAGGGCTCCAAAAAATCCAAGCCACCCCTCTTTTCATCAAGACTAAGAATATAATTTTAAAATCCCTAGCCACAATGTAGGGGAGAAAAGGAGCTAAGGGTCTCACATAAAAATATGGTCCCACAAACAAGCCTTGCTAGGTAAGTCAATCAAAGCATAAACATTAGAAAAGAACAATATGATTTCTCTAGATTCAAAGTTTAAAGCAACCATGGATAAGGAAGAATGACCCACAACCCACCATATGGGGATAATATTTCAATTTTCCCAGAGGAAATAAATCCCACCAACACTATTTTGTGCACCAATGCATTGGTACTGACCATGGCAGGAAAGCTTGAGGAAACCTTAACCATTCCCTCCACATATAACTTATATTCTTGGATAAATACAACTTCTTGGGAATGAGCCTTTATCATTTCCTGCATAGTCCTTTTTCAAGGGATGTTGTTCAAACCCCTCAGACTCCAAGAGAGAATAATCATTTATGATGTTTAGAAAAATGGGATTCAAGAGGTTTACCAAAGTTTGACTCCACCAAATTCTCACCCATTAACTTGATCTTATCCTAATCTTTCTTCCTCCCAACCTTGGAAGGCTTCTTTGAGTTCCCCTTAAATTTTTTTTGATGGAGCCCCAAAGATGAAGAAACTAGAGAGCCCTTACTAGACCCTTGACCTAGAGCCAAAGATAGAGATTCTATACAATCCATAGATGGATCAACATCCACCTCTATGTTCACTAGTAGAATGGAAGATTCAGGGGCATGATTAGAATTCTACATGGTACTTGTCTCCACATAGAGATTACCACTCCTATCCTTATGAGAAGCCACTTGCTCCACCTCAAGGAAAAATAGAGACACCCTTGTCAAGGGTAATCACCTACTGGTCCAATTCTTCTAGAACCTCAAAATGGTTAAAACTTACATCATCTTGCCTATCCTTAAGGGTTCTTTTTTTCCTCTTCGCTTATTATGGGACTTCACTAAAGAAAAACCCTCCTTATCAGTTTCCCCATCAAACATAGGGGATTTTCCTTTCCCTCTTGTTAGATCTGATCTAGGAGGCATCCTAGCAAAAGCCCTGCTAGAAGAAGAACCAAAAACTTTAAGCTTAGGACACTTTCACTGCAAGTAACCATATTCATGGTAGATTCTGCACCAAAAAGGTAAAGTCTCTTAGTCCAATTGTTGAATCCACGATGTGCACCCAACTTGAAGTTCCAACAAATTGGGTAATGATTTGTTTAGATTGATCTCCACATAAATACAAGCCAATGAAATGGCCCTCATCTCTAATGTCTATTGCAATTGCCCCACTGAATTACCAAGAAAAAGTGCAATCATGTACAAAATATTGTTCCTCTAGAATTCAACTGGTAACCAAGGAAGTTGCACCAAGATAGGTAACCTTAATGGAATCTCTTTAGCCAAATTAAATCCAGTGTGCTAGGGTTTCAAGAACAACCCTTTGATTGTAAGAGTAGGGACCTCCCTCAAAAGTTTTAATACAATTTGCAATGCATGTAAAGACAACCATAAAATAATCATTTGCAACTTGTTAAACCTCCATAACTCCCTCCAGGTTCTTAGTCCAATGAGCCCATGATTCAATAAATAAGAGAGAAACCTTGAATCCCATGAACTTACAAATTAATGGATAGTTTCTCTAGTACTCTACATCTTCTACAATGGATTTTAGTTGGATAACCAAAAACTAGGTGAGTCTCACTCCTAGCCAATAAACCACACTTTCAGAATTTGAGGGAAACCGCCATGAGAATAACCCACTCCATTTAAAGCATTGATCTTGAGATTTGTATCCATGAACTATCTAGATGGGGAAAAAATAGCGCCCATAACTACATCTAAAAAATGAAAAAAAGGCAGAACTCGAAGGAGCAACCCTTGGGACCATGGACAACCCCAATCTTGGATACCTTCAACTGACACCACACAAAAAAACAACATAAAGAAGAACCCAAATATAAACCCTCCCTCAAAATACAAAACACCTGAACCTAGGCAATAGCCGACATCAAACTAGTCGCACCTCCAGTCCGCAAACACATGCAATCATATTAATATAGATAGTTAATGAAATATGCAAAGTATATTATTATTACTTTTTATATGCGGTAATATCTCCTCTACAAATAAGCAAATATTTTTTTATAATCTTAGTATTAATACAAATAAATAAAAAATAAAATTATAAAACTCAATATCTATTCATATAAATTCACATAAATTACCCATGAACTAATTCCATGTAAAAATAATTAATTTAAAAAAAAATACAAAAATTGAAAGCTAAAATTTGATTATTAGATAATTTTACATGGTATCCATAAGTAATTCAATGTAAAAAGCATTGAAGCCAATGCTCAATCTGAAATATTTTTCAATTTCCTTCATTTAGTTTGAAATTTAATTCACAATATTACTTATTCTACAACACCATTTCTAACTTGTAAGAAATTTTTTATTCATCAATACAAATATGATAATTTAGAGGAAACTATCAAATTTCAATATCATAATCTATAAGGAAATCTATCCTACTACAAAACCCTACCAAGGAGGAAAATATATTATCCTCATATGCTACTCAAAATAGACAAAGCCAAGTTGCATGCAACTAGATGGTGTAGCCTAAGTAATAAAAATACAAAAAATCAACATAAAATATAACTAGAAATATACAACTTTTTAATCCACTCAAAAGAATAGAAAATATAAAATTAATCCTACCTTGTTTAATGTTTAGGTTTGAATTTATAAAATTTAAATTTCATGTGCAGAAACAACTTACAAATTGATTACAAGAAAAACCAACATAGATGGACAACCCTTTCCCTAAATCATGAGCTCCATTAGTTGCTAAGTGAAAGAAAGCAAGATACACAAAATAACTTCCTACACCAATCTACTAATAAAAATTTGTCCAATTTTTTGAAACCCTTAAACAATTAGAAATACAAAAAACAACATTACCACATATAAATAAACACAACACAAGATGTACATGGGAAAACTCTTTCAAGAAAAAAACCCCACTCCAAAAATCTTGTTCAATATATCACAATAAATAATCTGGTTACATACACTTCCAAAGCAATTTTCTTCCAAGAATACATAAGTGTTGAATTATAAAATAATTTCAACATCATAGTAGTACCTGCGAATAATCTCATAATTGCAACTCCAATCCTAACACCTATATTTATAGAGTACCAATGAAAATAAGGAAGCTTCTAAAGTGGATGCCTAAAATAGTCCACATGGTATAATTTCCAACACAACATGCATGCATAACACCTCCTTGCATGCAACATACAAAACTCAACATGCAAAGCACCTACATGCATGCAGACTCCACTTTGCATGAAAAGTGACTACATACACAACTCATTTCTATCATAGCAATTTTCTATTTTTGACTCTATCATTGACTTGAGTTAACTTCAAAAAATGGGACCTGCAAAGTGGGACACCTATCTCCTTAAAAATAGGAAATATAGCATAAATAATAATGATGAGCATTATCAAAGATTGAGGCACCCTATTCCTAACACTAAGGACTATAAGAGGTGATAAAGTTTAACGAAAGAAAATAATTGTTGAATTAAACTTTAAAAATTGAGAATCACTAAATGAGAAACTTGTTTTTCTAATTGTTAGGAACTTTAATAAGTTGACATGAAAAAAAAAAATACATTTGATAATTATTTTACAAAATAGATGTTGATTGGAAAGATAAAGCTAAACAATTTTTTTGATCTAAACATAAAAATATTTATAAGACATCTATCAACAAGCACTTAAGAAATGCCAAAGACTCTTATAAGAATTATAAGCTTCATTCAAGGCTATTAAAACTATAAGAAACTATAAAGATCAAAGAAAAAAGAGTCATTGATAGTCTATAAAATTAAGAATCACTAAGAAACTTCTATTTATAATGTGGGGGAAAAAAAAGGTGTCATCTAAGAAAAAAGGAAGAATGATATAACAATAAACTAGGATTATTTTATTGGGAAGATAAATGCTAATTATTATGATGAAGTAATAATATCAAAATTTATATCCATCCAAATTAGAAAACAACTATTTTGAACTTTTTAGGACACACTTGACAAATACCAAAGAACCTTCATTAAAGTTATAAAGTCTATCAACCATGACAAGCCATAAACCACACTGTAGATTAAAGAATGAAAACATTTGTTACTCAACTCAAAAGAGATAAATAAGCAATATAAACAAGAAAAGCATATTTAATTTTAAGGGTGTATTCTTATTCACATTCATTTCATCATGCTAAAATAAGCATACTATTTTTTTATCATATTTTGGTGCTTACTATTCCATAAATTAACACATAAAAACAATTATTATGAAGAAATAAACAAGGACAATATTTATACCTAGTACAAGTTGTAGAAAACAATTAGAAAAAAACATCCATATGTTTTATTACATTGTACAAACACATTCATAAAATTGATAGTGAAGAGGTTTAAAAATATGATATACCTCCCCCAAAAAAACAAAAAAACAAAAAATAAAAAATTCTAAGAAAATATCCCCAATAATCTAAATTTTTCATATACATTGTATTGATCTAAGGTCAACTAAACTTAGAGACTAGGTCAAAATTGATCCCATATCCCAAAACATTTACCCAGGGGGGCATGCCCACTTAAAAATTGCAAACAAATCTTTAGCATTCTAAATTAAGTGAATAATGTGCAATAATTACTTGCTTGTGGTGGGATTCAACAAATATTGTAGCATAAAAGGTAAAGTTTTTAGAATTATGGTAAATTTAAACATAATTAAAAAAAATTATAGTCAATTTATAACTTGTGTAGGCAGTGCATTTAAAATTTAAATTCTAGATAAATGTAGGGTGGTAGTGCAAAATTATAGATAGTAGATTTTTACTCCAACAAAGTGAGGATGATAGATGAAATAAAAAATTAAATATTTTGTTCTTGTAGAGTAGAAAGAGGTGAGAAATTAAATGAGAGAGAATTAGAGAACCATGATACTAACAATCTACCTTGTTCTTACCTCTATTCATATTTGCTTTAGTTGTATACAATTTTGATCATTTGGGATATATTATAAATATGATGATCTACTCTTTATATAAAATTGTGAGTGGTTGTAATAGATAATGTGTAATCTTTATCTCAAACAATTTTGACACTTTTAAATAAAAATATGATAAATTCAAAAAACAAGTGACAATTTAAAAAAATTAAATTAGAAATATAATTATCTACATAAAAATATATTGATTAAACATAATCTTTTATATAAAAAAAATCACAACTATTTTACAAATTAAATTAAATTATAATAATAAATTAAAAAATACAAGACCACTTTTGAAACATTATATAATCTTCAACCTAAACATTTTTAAACCACTTTAAAAAAAAATGAAAAGTGAAAGTTAACTAATATTTTGCCTATTTTTTAGAAAAAAATGATGAGATTATTAATCCAATATTGGATAATTTAAATGTGTATGCCTAATAAATTAATTAAGGCTATGATTACATAAATTCACTTTATCTCTTATTGTTGAAGTATCTAGTGAGAATATGCAAATTCTAAGTTTTTGACAATTAGGTGGCTTTATTGATTTTATAATAGCAAGTAATATTTTAAAAAAATAGTCTATAGGTGTTGGTGGTGGAATAGATTTTTAGTAGAAGTTAATATTCTTGTAATAATGTCATATAACAAATTTATCAACAGTGAGGAAAATTTTAAATAAAGGACAACAATAGCTAGTGTACATATATTTATTTTTTATTTAATTTTCTATTTATAATATTTTTAAAAAAATTAATATATAATATTTTTATATAATATAATTGATTTTTATTAATATTACATTTTTATTATGAAATTTAGATTTTATAATATGTAAATTATATAATATTTTTATTAATATGATATTATATTACTTTAAGTTTTGTTAATATAATATTATATTATATTTAAATTATTTTATATTTATATTTATACTATATTACATTAGAATTATATTACTAGTATATTTATTTGTAAAAAAATATTTAAATATACATCTTTTGATATTTTTAAAACTAAATGTTATAAAGATTTGAGATAGAATTTTGTGAAGATAACATTCATAATTATATCTTATATGATGAATTTTTTTGTTACTATTATCTTTCTATCATATTACAAAATTTATTTTTACCTTTTATTTAATTTAACAATGTGAGATCAACCAAACATAATGACAAGTATAATAGTTTCATATATAAGTGATTATAAAAATTAAATAATTATGGTAAAAGTGATAAAATTATTATACTATAATAATTATATATAAATATTCAAATGTATTCTATATCCATGTTTAATTTATTAAATTAAAATTTATTCTATTTTATTTTATTAAAAAAAATAACATCACACAACAAACATATATGCTAGTTTATTTTAATTTTAAATATTTAACATTAAACAAGATATTTACATTACATAACCAAAACAAATAAAAACAACCATCACTACTAAAAAAAAACATAAAACAACAAAATTCAAACTAAAATACAATAATTAACAAAAAAGAAAAAATATACATTTAATTTTATTCACCTTCATTAAATTTACATATATTTTATTGCGACTCTACAAACCTCTAATTACAATACAACAAAGACAAGTACTCACCACTATGTGACACTTGTTATATATTACTTGTTGCTCTCCTCTCTTCATATTTATTTGGCTAAGGCTTTTCATTACAACAATAATCTCTTTTAAAGTATTTTGTGTTCCTACTATTCTATTTATACACGATTTGGCCAAAGATTTTCAGGTAGTCATATCTTTTAAAATATTTTATGTTTTTAATATTTTGGGGATTATGCTTTTTGTTGGTTAATGGTTAAAATGAGCTACTTAGGTTTAGATCTCCATTAAATCTGTTGTAAATTTGTGGTTTAGGAAAAAAGGTTTTGTTGTCAATGATAATACATGGCTTTTTGGAGGGGTTGTATGAAATTTTCAAATTTTCAAAGATTTAATTATATTTCAAATATTTTTGTTTATTTTGTATTTTTGTTAAAAATATAAAGTTTATATAACCTTACAAAAGATTTAAAATAAAAAAGCTTGTAATTTAAAACTGTATGATCAAACTAATTTTTTTTTTAATGAAAATAGTTTGAAATATATAACAATGACAAATACAAAAAATATCACCCAAGGAAAATAATAAACTTACACAAATTATTTTATTAATATTTAAAATTAAAATATTTTATTTAATTATTGATACATTATAACAAATTAGGTCATCACTAGTTGATGACCATGGTCTCTCATCTCCATGTACATTTCCGTGGAGGCTATGGGCCTTCTTTCACATGATTTAGCTTAAAATTGAACTATATATTGGGTTTTATCTATTTATATTAGGGCATAATTGTTGTATGAAAACTGCATAACGGGTTTGCTAAATTGAGTAAAAGTTTCTTAATTAGTTTAATTAAATTTTGTTTTTTATTTTATTATTTCTTGTGTGCGCAAAGATAATGGATAGTCAAATTGTCCATGTTTTTGAATAATTGTAAAAGTATTCTGATATTTTTAAAATTTATTTTTAAAAAAGAATTAAAATGAAATTTATTACACTGATAGCCATTTACAATGAAAATTGTTTTGTGAGCCTTCCGTGTATATAAATATACGAGAGGAAATCTCGATTGAGAAACAAATCTGGGCCGTTAAACTTGGATAGGGTGCTACGGTAAGTGATTTTAAACTTCATGCATGTTCTTTCTCGACAGGAATATAGAAGTGTAGAACGTTTAATGTTTGAACAAACAAGGTAATTACGCTTCCACTTCAATGTCATTCTTCTGTGTGTAGAAAAACCTCGGCATCGTTGTTTTTCTTTTTGACCGGAAAGCCGTAAACCATAGTCACCAAACAAACGACCGACATTATTAACATATTTTGTAAAATTGGAAAACCAAAAAATGCAATTTCTGTGCTAGACTCGCGGCAACAACAGATAGCACGAGCGAACAAGAAAGGACTTTCGTCTGTTGCTGGCTCACGGGATCAAGGGCTTAATTCGTAAATCATCACTCAACATCCTTCCTCCTTGTGTTAAGACCGAGTTCTTTATTTTATAACCTGTTATCCCCCTGTCTCATTTGCTTGGCTAAACTTTATTCTCTTCCATTAGACTTGTGTGTTAAAGTGCTCAACTGTGGATTCTAATCACCTGGTGCAGATTGCACTCAGCATCGCACTTTGTTTATTTACATTCGTTTGATCTGTATAAGCCCACCCGATTTGAAATTCCTAAAATAAAGGTAATCAAATACTATAAACAAAAGTAATCCCATAATGAAGGTAACGTCTATCCAGAATGTGCAATCAGAATGTTGGATAGACAATAACAACGACATGTGAAATTTTGACCTTAGTGTTGGTGACAGCCGTGTAGGTTCAAGGTGAAAATCCATTGATTTATTAGGATTGCATTATATTTAACTAGTAATCGTATTTTAGTGTGCAACGGATATGTCAAAAGTGTGGAAGGTCAATTATGACAAAATTTTGGTCTATTTTTTTTCATAAATTTACATAGAATGTGAGGTCAATTGGTAGGACATTTAGCAAATAATATTGTTTATGCAACAAAGGTCTTAATGGATAAGTGATAGCTTCAAATCAAGTATTCATCTACTTGTAGGGATCCAAATATGACTGAAACAAAACTTCTGAATTGGGTAGATAATCAAGCTGCATTATCAAGAGAGTGATGTTATGTTTGCAATATACAGGAAAAGGATCAGGATCAAAAGATGGATATAGAAGGAAAGAGTCGTAAAGGATCTCGAATCCGGTAAAATCAGAAGACGTCATCAAAAGTGTCGTCGAAATCGAAAGAGATCTCGAGAGAATGGGGAAGGGTCGACTTCGTCGATCCGCCAGACGAACCTCGTCGAAACAAGCTCATCCTCGAAATTCGGGGAAAGAATCACAAAGTCAGAAAGAAATCATCATCGTCGTAAATGTAAATATTAAATATTAAAGGTAGATTGTCAAATTAAATAAAGATTGGGTGTGAAAGTCGATAAGATCAGAATCCGAAATCATCAGATCGCGCGTCGATCGAAAGGCGATCGATCGTCAGATCAATGTCGAAGATCAGGCGTCAGATCGAGGCCAGCCAGACGTCAGATCAGGATCAGGAATAAAGGCGAATCGAGGCATCAATCTTGGCGTCAGGATAAAGGTCAGTCAGATCAAAGGATCATAAATAAAATAAATGTCGAAGACGTCAGGACAAAGTAAGTGAAGGAGAGATATGGGATATGGAGAGAGATAGAGAGAGAAAGATATATATATAAAAGAAGGGAGAGAGGAGAGAAATAGAGAAAGGATAAAGTAGAGAGATAGAAAGAGGGAGTGATAGGGAGAGAGGGATATATATAAAGATAGAAAGAGAAAGAGATAGAGTGATACATATATTGAGAAAGATATGGGAAGAGAGAAATGTAGTAAGTGGTAAGGAGATAGAGAGGAAGATAGGGATGTATATGGAGATGGATACAAAGATACATATTAATATATAGAGTAGTGTTGATGGGTGTTTTGCACACTTTTTCAACACAGGCAGTACACACGTGCACTACCTCTCTTGAAAGGAAATCTCCAACAACAAGTTGTTGAAAATATCCCCAAGGTATCTCTGGTGTTAGGTCATGACTTGCATGGAACTCCTTAGTTGATATTTGATATGATCTTGCTGGTAATCACATGGCAGACTTATGTAGTTGGATGCGGAGTGGATCTTAAAATATGAAGTTTCTAAGATCGGAGTCAAGGTGCATTTTGCTATAAGTTCAGACAACAATCTAAAACTTTGATGTTTTCCTTAAGTTTTGGCTTTACAATGTGCAATGAACCTTAGCACAGGTTGTTTCTAAAAAAGGAAAAAGATTCGAGAAGAGGGAAGGTTCTTGGATCTGCAACTACTTGTGAATAGTAATCATGGAGTTCCTGCCATGGACAGCTTCCTTCAAACATAATTTCACTTGACCAGAAAATTGGTAGTCTCATAAAATTTGTGCTATCTTCTAAGGTCAACAAATATTTTACCATTCATTCACCATATACATGCATGAACAAAGATAAAAGTGTGGAGCATCTTTAAATTCAAGCCTAGACTAACTTTACACAATCATTTACCAGTAGCAAACAACAAAAAGTATGGACTAGGAAGGTATCTACACAGCAGAAATTTCTATATTCAGGGAACAACATTACTAAAATCTATTCAAGCAATTTAAATCTAACTAGAACAACAATGCAAATCTAAATAAAGCATCTAACAATGGATATTGAATCATGAAACATGTGAGGAACTCAGAAAATGCACCAAGTCAATGTATTTTCATTAGAAATTTTTGCAGCATGTCTTTAGAACAATTCAACTCCCTTTGAAAATGAGAGTCTAACCCCCCATTTATAGTGCCCAAAAATTAGAATGAATGGCCAAGATTTAATCTCATTGTGTGGCCAAGATTCACTACAAACTAGGGTTCTACCTACCCCCGCAATATATTACAATTTAAAATACAATTTTGTCTTCATCCCTATTTCACCCTCTAGTGACAGCACTGTAGCACCTTGTCTTTTGCTGATTGCTCTTTTTGTTGTAGCTATTCCTTTAGAAGTTCTTCACTGACAATAGTGTTACCTTCCTGCTTCTTCAAAGTTGCATACTCCATGAATTTCAAGATTATCGGTTGGAGTTTGTCAACCTCCATGATCTTGGACCGCAACACTTGATAACTCCATTCCTTGGAGTTGTCCTCAAGCCTTTTCCAATCTTCATCATATTTCGTAGTGTGGTCTCTGAATAGCTCTGATTGGGCGAAGGCACAAGCGATAAAACTCATGAAATCTATTGTTATCTCATCTGACATCCCATCCTCCATCTTCTTCTGGAAATGGGGCTTTATTTTCTTTGGATCTATTTGCACTACGGGCATGACATATCTATTCATCAACCTCAGAAATCGGGCATAATCCACCCTAATTTCCTTGACCCATTCAATATCTGGATCCACTTTATTAATTACCTACTCCAACCTTTCTTTCCGGTTATCAAAGTCCCGCTTCCACACATCCACTAGCCAATGATTGTCACATTTGAGTGCAAGCACATTTTCCCATGTGGTTTTTGGTAGCCAAATGATAGCCTCAATCTTTGGATAGGTGGACCTATATGTCACAAGGAATTTAGTGTAAAGTTTCTTTGTGCCTTCCAGAGACTGCTGTAAGTCTAAGAACTTGTTGGCTATTAGCACAGCTTGACTAATACCCATATTTCCAATGTACAGAACCTATCAGAACCAACTTTATGTAGTTTTTCCTAGGTTCTTTCTTTTTTCAAGCTTGTCAATTTGTTCCTTGGATAGCAGTTGGGTTGGAGCTATGGATGTGATAGGCATTTCCTAAACTAAAGACCATTGTTGGATTTAAGTTGTCAAGTCAGCTACCTGTGCTTTAAGATCATCTTTCGAGACTTTATCATGTTGTATTAGATGCACCACCGTAGCCATAGACTCCTCAAGGTGCTCTACTTTTTGCTCTCTAGTAGTAGTTCCCAAATCAATGGTGGATACATTATAGCTTACTCCCTCTTGGCCTACCACCAACGTTGCTACTTGCACAGTTCGGGATCCATAAGCATCCATCATTATCTTGGACCTGAATTTAGGCTTCTTCTCCTTCCTAGTTGAGATCTATGCCCGGGCTAGGATAGCCTCCAGTCTTGCTCTGGGATCCTATGGGGTAGGAGTCTTCTTTTCAAGATGCTTCTCCAGCCATTCGGGCATAGTAGATTTTCCCTTGGGCGATTCTTGATCACCCTTGCCCTCCTTTGTTTGGGTCTTTATTTATTCACCAGTGGGAGCCCTCTCTTCCATTTTAGTGTTTTCTCCCTCTTCCCCATCAGCTTCTTGGATGAACATGAGGCATTTGATGGGAGGATTAGTAGGCAATCGCTCCTGAGGACTTTCCTTTATTTCAATATCTTTCCCTTCCCTTCAATTTGTTCATCAGTGGGCACATGCTCCTCGGGCTTGTCTTCCTCTACATTTCCTTCTTCATAAGGAGGTGGCACATCCTCCTGCTGTTTCCCTGTAGGGAGTTCCACATCTTCTACCTCCCTACCACCTTCTTGCCCTTCTCCTTTGAAAGGTGGCCTTTGTGCCTCTTCTTCATCGTGCTTCAATTGTCCAGCCATTTCCTCTTCAAAATCATCATTGAAGGTTTGTATAATGGTTCTACCACCTGTATCCTCCTCTTCGCCTCCACTTTTAGAAGACCTTGTTTCTTCTTCTTCATGAACCACCATTTCAATCTATTGGTGTTCATACTCTGGGTGTTCGTGGTACTCATCGGCTTCCTCCTCCACTACCTTTGAAGCTTTTTTCTCCCACCTCTCCCATTCTTCAAAAAATAACATTGTAACCTCCAATGCTGGCAGTCCCGTTGGAGGTTGCGAAGGTGTAGCGCTGGTGAGGACTTGCGCTAAGGCAGCTTGGATGGTGGGATCCAAAAATATCTCAGAGATCTCATAGGGGAAATTTTGCATATGCCTCGAGAAAGCTTGTAGCAAAGCGAGTGCGGGCATTAGTGTTGTCATTGTTGCCAATGAGAGTGATGTAGTAGGTGACATGGAGGTAGAGGAAATTAGAGTAGTTGTGGCAGAGGAAGAGTCAATCACTATTATGGGCTCGACCGGGGGAGAGGAGATGAGATGGACTGAGATGTCCAGCACAGGTGGGGATGTGGCAACCATGGCCTAGGAAACAGATGGAAGGGTGGCATCGACAAGGAGAGCTGGAGGAGGTCTTGGCTGATCTATTTTCCCTTCCTCGCCCTCCTGAAGGGGACCTTCTTGTATTGTTGGCAAATCCCAGATGCTTCCCCTCTATTTGGGCCTCTTAGAGTGTGAGCCTCCTGAATATTTTCTTGAATAAACCTTGGGATCTGGAGATTGTTCTATGTCAACCCCTTTCCTCTTATTTTATCTTGTAAGCGGAGGAGACTTGTATATCCCTCCTGTTGAAGTCATAGCAGCAACATCTTCTATGGCACTATGCTCGCTCTTGAGACCCGCATATGTTAGGACAACCCCTTGTTGCTTTAATTGGGCCACTTGTCCCTTAACCCATTCTTTGGTATGAGCCACAATTGGCTTGGTTACAATATCTAGGTCATGGACCTCCTGTTCATCCCAATCTATCATTGGCAGTGGTAGGTTAGCGACTATGTTGTATCTGGGGTTCATTACGATGCTCTTATCTTCTTCAACCTAATTTGGTATTGGAAATAGTTGCATCCTTCTTATGAAGTACACAGTCATCCGCATGTAATATCTTGCATGCACCTCCTTGTCATCTTGGCAATCTACCCAAAAATCATCAATGTGATGTAAATGGGTGTACCTCAGTCCTAGTGCCTTCCTCACATGCCCATGTGGGTCTACTCGTGGGCGAGCAGTATGTAGGCAAAAATGGTACTCCACCAATTTCTTCTTAGAATTCCTAGCACATTGGGAAGTTTGTAATTTGTACATTCCTTGGCCAAAGGCTAAGGGATAAGGGATCCCTACCAGATGTCTACTATTGAGGATTGAATGCACATGCTGCAACTTCTAAGAGAGCTCTAACAATATGTTCCAGTCATTATGGTACCGGGGAAACTTATTCAACCTTTCTACGAAAGCCTAGGCACAAATATATGTGAATTTGGCGTATTGTATGAATAAGAAAGTGTATTGCTTTAAAAATGCCCAGGCACTGTGAGAGACCCTTCTCTCAAAATCTCCTCTAAGCAACCTGATGATATGGTTGATGAAGGCATCGTTCACCCTGCAATACTCCTTGAATTTGTTGAACTAGAGTTGGGGGTATCTATCATAAATCTTCAATCTTTGCCCCGACTCCTCATCGGGTGCCACAAATAATCAATTGTACTGCCTTTGCTCAGCCAATGAGTACATGAGATAGGACGTCATATAGAACTTGGAGGTTTTCTTGACATTCATGAACTGCTCGTGGAAGCAGTCGCTTATTATGCCTCCCCAGTAAAATGAAGTTTTTGTTGTGATGTCCTGATCTCCTCGAAGGATCTACTCTATGAAATACACCATCCATTCCTGAAAGTAGGCCATATTGGGGAGACCCAGCACCCTGCTCAACATGGTGACCAAGTCATGGTAGTCCTCATAGAAGTCATTGTGGAAGAGTTCTTGACGAACCTTTGTGGCGTTGGCCCTTTTCTTTTTAAGCTAGTATTGGTTTATTAGTTTCTGATAGCCCATCGGGTCCTCATCTCATGTTGCTTTACACTCTTGTATAGTAGGAATGTGAAAATTTTTAGTAATTGCCTCAGCCGACATGTCAGCAAGGATGTTCTTGTCCATATCAACAATGGTTTGTGTCTATGGCTGATAGGCCTGCCAGCAATCCATGACCAATTCAGGGGCTACGAGGGATAGAGGGAACCCTACAACTTTTGAAATTCCACTTTTTTTGATTAATCTGGTATTATCGGTCTTGGGATGGATTCTAACCCTTTGTTTGAACTCATCAATATCAACGTGGCCGAAATTGGTGTCTATAATTTATTTCCAATCTATGATTATTTTTGAATGTGGGGGCTCACCCTGGAACCAGTACTTCATTTGTTCTTTGTCCTCTTTTCCAAATGGATTCTTGCCCATTTTCTTTCCTTTGTCATTTTTTGCAGCCACCCCTAAGGGTCCTACACTCGATTCCATATATCCTGCAAACAGAGATGTAATGAGTACAACAAACTACGAAAGTATTAACATTAGTCAAAATCCTATGGACGAAATCCAATTAGACAACATATGATTAATGAAGTCAAATATTTACTTCCCGATGCCATTAGTCATTTTCTGGAGGGATTTTGGACAACCTAGACCCAAGGGGTTGGACTTCCCTGGTAGGAATGTTGTTTTGAAGAGCGAACAGTGTAGGGAAATCAAGGTGATTCTCCTATGTTCATATTTTGATGGTTTGAATGGCTCATGTCGAAGAGGGTCAAATTTGAGCACGTGGGTCAGGATTGGTTTTCAAATTTGAGGTTATTTTGATTAATTTTGGAGCTCCTAGAGATTCAGGGCCGAGAAGCTATCAGGGCCTTGCTGTTTCAAATAGCTAGGAAGAAACAGAGTTCTAGGGTCATAATTTTGAGGTCTGGGACACAGGAACTTGACAGATGGATGATGGTTCACTTTCTACTTCAAGGTGTTCAGGCCTGAAGAGGTGGGAAGCCATTAGGGTTTCACCATTCAAAACAACGGTCATGGCATGGAAACCCTGTGGGAGCGGTCTAGAGGATTGGACTCGGCATCGAGTTTGGCCACTAGTTTTCTTTCTTAGGTTTCCTAGAAAATGAGGGGGCTGAACCCCAGAAGTTGAGAACACGGGCACATTTTTCCCTTTGAATCAGGTGAGATGGGGCAAAATCTTTGTGGGCAGAGCTCGGTGAAGGCAAGGTCGTCACGGAAACCAGAGGGTTAGGACCTGGGAGGTGGGGACATGTCACCACATGAATGTTTTAAATAGTGAAGACTCCACGAAAAACTGTGAACGGAACCCTACGGAGCAGGACCTGGCAATATGACAACATAATTTATTTGATCTTGAACTTCGAACGGTGAAAGGTGAGATAGACCCCGAAGGGTGGAAAGGTGCGTTCTCCTCTCCGTTTGGGAATGGCGAAGGCGATGAGGAGTCATAGGGATGGAGTACCATGGGAGCGGGCTTGGGAAGTTGAGATGGAGGTCAGATTTTGAGTGTTTAAGTTTTTTCCAATTCTTCGATGATCGGCCGACGGAGGCCCAGGCTGGCGAGCTCAGGAGGCAGTCCCGCCATCAGGTTAGACTAAGGTTTGTGCAAGGTTTTGACGGCGATGAGTCAACGCAATCCTGGAGGGTGGAAATTCCCTACATGACGAATGATGACGGTGAGGTTTAGTTATGGTTTGATCTTAGGAGATGATTTGGAGGTTTCTTTAGAATTTGAAGATATGGCTTTTGTAGGTTTTTTCATGTTTTACCAAGCTAATGCATTTTAGCCCATGTTTATTCATCTTTTAGGCGTGAAATAAAAAAAACTCTCGAAGGAATAGATGACGAACCTACCTCAAAAGTCCAATGAGGGAAGATGAAAAATCCACTAAGGATGACCAAATGATGATCACAAACATGAGGGCGGTGGGTGACGGATGCACTCAACTCCTTAGCAAGCACTCTAAACTCCTCTGGAAAACCTGACAAGTGAAAATGATAGGTTGAGCTAGGTATATATAACGAAACATGCATTTAGTACCCTCATTTAATGCATGTCTAGATGACAGGAGGGTTGGTGGATTCAAATCCTAGACAGTGGCGGGAGGTCTGGGGTTCGAGGGCTAGGAAGATGTGGTCAAACGACCACTTGAAACATAATTTTCAAATCGTTGGTGAAAG
>VDFB02151092.1:0-17692 GCA_007258455.2 Sequoia sempervirens
CTTTCATTATATTGATTGCTGTGATTCTTCCTAACAACCTTAGTCATCTCTTCACTTCTTCTAAATCACACCTTCCAAATCTTCTAAGTGATTGGTAAGACTTTTTGCATGTTTCTTCCAATCCCTAAAGGACTGTATTCATATCGATTTTGTTTTTATAACCTTTCCATATCCCCTCATTGGGGTTTGATGGTTGAACTTCTCTCAAACCAAAATGATTCAAGTCTTCATTAATTTGTTGGTGTAAAAACTAACACCTCTGGAGTGCAGGTTTGTACGGACAGCTATGCACACTACGTAATGAGTGCTCTTCAAATTAGGAGGGGAAGCTCCCTCGTAGTGCTGGAATGCGTGGAAAAGAAAAGTAATCTAAGTCCTATCTTTTTGTTCTCAGCTGGAAGAGGCACAAGGTTAAGAAAACCAAGAACGCTGCAGCTAAGGATTTTCTGGTTTCGCAGATCATTAACTACAACTACAAGCTAACTACTTTAATTCATTTTAGTTTCCCAAGAAAATGTGCTATTGAGGAAATGGCCGGAGCAAGGTTGATCATCCTGGACAGAAACAGGTATAGATTCTCAACTTGAAGGCAAGGTGGTACATCTATCAGCTCAATCTAAACAAGTTTATTGGAAACAATAATATACGATAAACTAAGTACGAATTCTCAACTTGAAGGCAAGGTGGCACAACTATCAACTCAATCCGAATAAGTTTATTGTTCACACACATCACACGATAACCCAGTACAGATTCTCTACTTGAAGGCAAGGTGGCACAACTATCATCTCAATCTGGACAAGTTTATTGAACACAAAAATAGAAAAGAATTCACCATTATAATTGCATGAAACCCTATGTGGCATAACAATTCATCATAATAGTAAAAACGCATGAACAGATACAGAACGAACAATATTGAGGGCAAGGTAGGCACAACATATATTTCTCTTTCGTGCAAAAGTTAATTACAAATGAGCAAAAACTCTTATTTATATACATCAAAGGTGTAGGGAACCCTAAAATCACCTTGAGTTAACTACAGTCTTGCAATGCATGCAAGATTTATTACTAAACCCTAATAAAGTAAACTATACAGTTAACTGGAAAGCTACCATCAGTTAACCAATACATTTAACCTAAATGGACAATGTGCAAGCATGCATGTCCTTATTTAAAGCAAAGTTAACTGGACACTACCTTCAGTTAACTAGAAACCCTAACCCTAACTCTTGTGAAGATAATTCCAAGGAAGAGATAAGCATGTGTGAAGTCACCAAGTGAACTCAAGATTGAAAGCCGAGTTAATTGTTGCTCATGACTCAACCCTCGAAATTAACTGCAGGTTCCAACTGGCAGATCACTCCATGTCATCTCGGTCTAACACTTCGACCAAGAACTCATCAATCTCTCTGTCTTCAGGCACTTTGATGCTATCCAAAACAATAGTCTGTTTCTTTAGTTCTCTGCCACTTTCCTTGATTGTATGCATGCCTTCTCTGACATCCTCAGTCGCCTTTTTGAGACTAGCTGCAATAACTGAAATATTCTCTAATTTAGCCACCATAGGATCTCCCTCAAGGTTATCACAAATCAGTTTTTCGAATTCAGCTTGTACTATGTCCAATTCAATATACGTGCCATCCTCAAGAAGGTAGTGACATGAAATCACTTGGTAGCTTTGGCGGCTCCGTAAATGGAGTGGTGACCTCTGTTTCTTCTGCAACTTGACGCTTCTAATGCAATCATGAATTAAGACTGATTTGGTCTTGAATTCAGTCTAGTTGAACTGTATTATGAAAAACTTGCCTGTTGACTGTGAACATGGCTATGTTCTGACAACTTTCTCCGGAAAGCTAAAATGGCTCCTGGTGAGGCTAAAAATAGCCTGTTGGAGGATATTTTTTACCAAAAATTCTGAGACATGGGTTTTGTCCGGAAATGATTCTAAGACAACCCACAACATCAAAATTGTGAAAAAACGCCGTTTAGCCTAACATGCAAAGACTTTTCAGTCCAGAACTGTAGGGGTTTTTAGAGCTTCCCGGGGCAATTTTCATGAGAAAATCTAGAACATGGGTTTTGTGCACAACGGAATTCTGAACAAACCCAGATGATGCGATTTTCAAAAAGATGTAATTTTAGCCCACATGCAAAGAAATCTTTGGAAAAAAGCACAAAGCTTCAGAATGAAGGCTGCGGGGCAATTTTCTCGAAAAAATCTAAGACATGGGTTTTGCTACTAATGCTGAAGTATGCGAACCCAGATGATCAAACTTTGAAAATATGTTGAATTTCTTTGACATGCGAAGAAAGTACCTAAGATGAGAAATAGAAGAAATAAGACAGAAGATAGAAAGTTTTGCTTGTTCTGCTTCTGAAAAATTCGCCTATCTTTGTTCAGAAACTTGATGAAACTTGCATGCAAACTGAAAACAAAGTCTTGAATCTTCTTCCTCTGAACAATTTGAATCTGTTGCTATGAAGAACGCTGAATTCTGACACCTGTAGCACCTTTAACTTGCTGCTCGCTCAAGAAGAATGTATATTTCTAAGCTTGTGATGAAGAAATAATGGACGCCTAAACTTGAATAAATAGAGTTTCATCACCAAAATTCGTAGCAAATGCATTCAACCTTGAAAATTGCGCTTGGCTTATGATTGGACCCCAATTCTAGTTAACTGAAACTAAAAAGAGCCAAATTAAGCATCATGCTTTAGGGTTTCCCTTTCAATCTTCAATTGCAAATTTATTTAAAGCACCATGCGAATTTGACTTCAGTTGACAATCCTTGTTGAATTTTCCATACTTCAAAAATTCACTAAATTCATAAATAAGAATTAAAGCGTCCCTTTTCAAAACTAAAGTTGACAATGAAAATTCGCCATACTTCATGCTTTAAATCTTCAAAAATTCTAAATATGGCGTCCCTTTTAAGACTTCAGTTGACATTCAAAGGAAAATTCGCCAACTTCACAAAGACTAAATTCATGCCTTAATTTAAATATGGCGACCCTTTTGAAAACCCCAGTTGACAATGAATGAAGCGCCAACTTCACAAAGTCTTCACAATTTTAACCAAAATTGCGCCATGCATGCAAACTTAAGTTGACTTTCAAGCATAATCTTCAGTTAAGTGAATATGCAAACAAGTTAACTCAACATGCAAAGGTGTTAACTGGACATGCAAACTAGTTAACTCGACATGCGAACTAAAAGATCACTCAACATGCCAATATATGAACTAAAGATGACAACCCAAAAATTGTTCAGTCTAACTGAAGTTAGAACTCAAGTTGCGCACTACCAAACTTCTCTCAAACTCCAACTTTGGCCTCTTAAGGCTTAATTCTGACTTCCTAGCCAATTTTCATGAAAATCGTTGACTAAAACCTTTTCAAGACTGGCTCATCCTCCACATTACCGGGATCGACTCCACCGTGATTGGCGAATGGGACAGTGCATTTCGCAGAGCAGACAAAACTCATCAAAAGGCACCTTGAGATGCACATCATAAAATCCACACATCCCATACAGCTCAAAAAATCCAAGCCTTTCTAAAATTGCTCTTTCTCTCGAATTTAGCCATATCTTTGACATCTCCATCTCGTACGAAGGGAAAAATAAATCCTTCATAACTTCTGATTAACCAATTTTCAGGACTGGATCTCAAGTTCATTGCGTAGCTGACTTCATTCTGCATGAGAGCTGCAAAGGTACATTTCTCCAGAAAACATCATCTGAGGGGTGAAAATCATGGGCGCCTTTTTGAAAAGTTGCTCTTTTTCCTCCAGAGATAAGCCATTTCTGGAACTGACCAAAATAACACTAAAACTCCTCGCATCAAGTAAGTCACTAACTATCTTTGATCCGACAGACACGCAATCTGGCGTTTCAAATGAATAATACGTAGAAGTCAATATCCGGAACATCAAAAAAGAAGGTACAAAAGGCTTGAAAAGCCTGCAGCGCCTTGAAAAGTGCTCTTTGCTTATCCCTTGATATTTTGACTAAGATTTGACTCTAAGGTTTGACTCGTCACAGAATCCTGCAACTCCGATTCACCCATTGATTGACAAGGCCACGGTAAGCCCCGAATAAAATGTGAGATAAACATCTTGGGTGGCATTTAGTCAAAACCTTCATTTCACACCTCAAAAAGATAGGCTCCTTTTTCAAACGCTGCTCTTTTTTTTCCAGTGTTAGCCAATTCTGGCTTTCCTCTCGTTTTATGCTATATCTTCCATAACTCGCATGAAATGAAACCGCTTTGATAAGCTTAATAGCCCGCTATGGTTAATGGATGCGGACAGTTCGCTAGAGTACAAACCCTAAAAATAGGATCCTCAGGTTACATCCCAAATTGTCACGTTACAATTTACCATCACTAGATAGAGTAAATGTGAATTCTAGAGGTGAATTAATGATGCTTGAACCTTGTTTTCAATATGAATGATGTTTCATTTGATGTTATTCTTGGTGAAATATTGCATAAAGGAGAATAGAAGGTTATTGACTTATGAATAATCTAACTTTTGAAATGTTTCATGTATTCTGCTTTGTTATGAGCATATGACTGCCGATGTCATGTCATGGTATGCAGGTATGAAGACTGATCCTCCGGACAGAGGAGAGATATCACTCGGGGAGGAACTTGGTCGGGTAAGCAGTAACGAGTACCAAATGAGCAAACACACACGTCAGTATAGGTTCTAAGAAACCAAGTCAGTTATGTTGGTCTAGATAAGTCATCCTTAGGCTTGGAGTTATGTTTACTTCTTTATGCTTTGAAAAGTGATGATTACTTATTTGTCTGACTTACTATGCTTTGACCATGATATGGAAAACGTGAATGGATATATGTTAATAGGTCAAGTGGGTATGTATATACATGTCAATACATACGTATGTTCGGCGGATGGATATGCCCATACGTACGTGTCAGCATGATATACATACATTTACATGTACTTTGCATACAGTGATATATATATATATATATATATATATATATATATATATATATATATATATATATATATTTGACCACGTTACCTATAGCCTGGGGATAAAGATGTTAATTGTAATATTGATTGGAATTTACATACAATCATATTTACATGAATACGTATGCATGTATATTGAAAGTATGCTGACTGGCTCACAAGTATACATACGTAACAATTAATACGTATAAGTATAAATATTTAAATGTTAGTATATTTAATAATATATACGTATATATTTTATATTATAGTTTTACTTAAATATATATATGTATATATATAAATATATTTAAATGTTAATATTTAAATATAAATATATTCATATATTACAGAGTAAATAAATCTATAATAAAAATATATAAATATATATTAAATATATAAGAATATTTATTGTTGCCTAAAGTGATTTAGGAAGTCAATTTTATTTTACCTTGAGTAATTTTGGAAATAGAATTTTAAAATACCTTGGTAAATTTATAAAACGATTTTTACTATATATTGTTACATTTGAAGATTTTAAAAAGGATATATTTGATTTTGAAATCAATGTTAAATATTATAAACTATGGGAAATCGAAATATATTAAGAGAGATAAATGTTTTATTAAATACTTTATAGTAAAAAGTCGAAATATAACTTTAAAGGAAAAACTGAAGAAAGCCTTACCCGTGAAATGGCGGATGAAGGAAAACGCAGAAAATGGAAAGAAATTCTCAAGCGCGGCTAGAAAAAGGGCGCTCATAGCCTGAAACGTGGACGCCTTCTGATAAGGGACTTAGTCTCAGCATCAATTTTTACTTATCCTTACCTATTGAAATACGCATCAACCTGTAGGTGGCGTTTTACAGTTTCGAGTTGAATTATTCATGATTTGCTGGCTTGAAGGAAGTCGAATCACCTCCATTTTTAATGACTTAGGGTTTGAGAATCCGCCAAGTGACGTTTGACTGAGTATTGAAGCTTGGTTGTCATTTTGCATGCCCGAAATTGTGGAAAACTGTTGCAATTCGGGATTATAAATACTCGCCATTTCATCCATCAAAGGAGATCTGCACAATACATCTTTAGAGTCATCCTGTTGAGTTTAGAAGCTTTTGCTGTAAGTAATTTATGTTGCATTGCATCATTTTAATCAAAGTGTGAGAATGAGAAATTTATACCAGCTGCATTTACCAGTTTGTGCATAGAATACCTTGTAAAGAGGAAGAGAAATAGTAATTTTCAGAATAGAAGTTTGTTTAGGGAGAGTGCTGTGAGAAGAAGTTTATATTAAAAGAGGGATAGTTGCATTCTGCCATCCTCATTTGAGAGCCACTGCCAGTCTGCATTTTGCCATCCTCATTTGAGAGCCACTGCCAAAACAGTGCTGGAAGAAGCTCTTAATCACAGCTGTAGCAATTAATTAATTTCTAAGGAAGAGTTTGAGACTGGTGCTGGAAGTCTTTCGTTGGAAGTCTGAGGAGCTGCAAACACAATCAAGTTCACCCTCTAAAAGGAAAGGCATATACCAGGCATGATGTTTATTCTTTCATAGTCTAGAGCGTATTTTCTTAATATACATCTAAAAGAGTAAATACTGAATGTGCATAGTTAAGGAATTGCATTGAGTTCACTACTTCAGTTAAGATAAATAAGAAATGATTCTATGTTGTGTCATGTAAGTAAATTACCTTAAGGAATAGTTATGCATGTTTTTCTGGAGTAAAAACCTATTGGCATTAGTGAATGTTTTGCATTAAGATAAGAAATATGTATGAACTCCATATGAGGAGTATATACGGTTTCAACGACTGAAGGATTGTGAAAAAAGGGATTATATGAGTAAAGAACTTAAGGGATTAGTTTATTTATCTTACATTTAAGAGAAATAACGGAAAAAGATAAAAGGGAGGGATTTATTTGCATTTTGAATGACTTCTGCATATTGTGTAAGATCTCTGTATATGGAGAATACGTAGGAGTACTTATTATCTATTAGGAACGAAATGAAGGCAGAATCAAGTAAAGTCTTTTAGCTTAAGTTATTAGAATAACAGAGGCAAGCTAAGTACTCCTAGGATAAAGATTTCCTAATTAGGAGGGTTGATACTAGACACTTGTAGAATGTCTCATTTCTAGTAGGTTCGTATGATTGTAGGATATCTGGGGTGACGGATTACCCAATGAAGGATAAAACCTACGCGTAGAGTAAGGAAGCCTCAAGTCAAATCGGCCCTGAGTAGTGTATATGATAGATGACCTTCATTCGAAGTACTGAATGAGAATACTTTGGCCAAAGTAGTGAAAGGTACAACATCCACTTAGGTGTGAGATAGTTGAGACTACACTGTCAGTTCATTGTGATCCGGGTACTAGATCGAGATTGTGAAATAGCAAGGTTCTAGTTGTGTAGGATACAACACTATGCTCAGTTGGTAATCGTTAAAGGATACCCTACCAATCTCTTCTTCGAAGGGAGGGCCGTTCATTGCAAAATGATCGTGCGGGGGACCGCATTATAAGTCCGTGGTTGGCGGAAAAGCACCCGAGTGATGTTTCTCCTCCACAGCGAGCGGCCGATGTACCAAGATTTGAAAGGACGGACTCCTGGACCTTCTTACTTCTATTTGTGCAAAAGCTTACGAGCTATGTATGTAATTGTATTACTTTTGAACTCTGATTTGTATTTGCAAAAGAAATGGAATTCGTGTGGAAACATGTTGTAACTTGTACGTATTTATCAATAAAGAAAGGAAAATTTTTATTGTATCGTCTTTGTTACTTGATACCATTACATGTTTTAAGTGAGAATTGGAAAGTTTTTAATTTATAATTGGGTCGCTAACTGAGCTCCCTAAAAAGATAGGGTTTCTTTGAAAAATACCGTGCCCTCCAGAGAGAATTTTGATGATTTTTCTTCAGATTTTCACTTTTCTCAAATTTCTTCAGTAACAAATTGACATGAAACTGACACCAAATCCATATTTAAAAACCCCAAAAACGACCTTCTGACATCCCTTTAACAAGATTAAGACTCAATTAAGCAAAATGCCTTAGTGAAGCAAAAATTTTGGTTTTGGGTACAACATAATTAAAGGGCGTTTTTTTCTTACATGCTCATTTTTCTTGCAAAGGAAGCAAGAGCTTAAAGCCCCAAGCCCATTAGTTTTACAATAAACAATAGAACTGTTGTGACCTTTTCACACATCGCCCCATTCAAAATAGGGACCCCCTAATTTTTGCTTCATTCGGGTCTTTTGGCTTGGGTCTTTCGGTCTGTCTCTCTCTATCGGTTCTTCCCGTCTAACGGTGTACTTACTTTTTGACCTGGATTTGAATTTTGGTTAAGTCTGGTGGGTTTTTTTTCAATGAATTAGGGTTTACAGTCTTTAGGTAACTTTGAGGTCAAATTGGATTGACTAATCAATTTCTGAGCTTAGCTTTCGGCCAAGTAGGGGATACTTACGCAAGCCTCGAATTTCTACCGTAATCTGTTAATCTTCTACTCTTTAGTAAGGCCACCTTTGGAGTTTGGTTCTCTCGAGATTTTCACGTTCTGGCAACTGCACTACATTCTGAGCACTTTGAACTCATTACTGGCAAAATTTGAGTAGAAATGGGCGACTTGCTATTTTTAGCAGTTCTGCCTTCGGAGGCAAATTCTAGGGTTTACATGTTAAGTTTTCAGATGCATGTCTGGATATTCTTGGTGGGTTTTTCGAGACCTTCGCAGTTGATGCGGGAGCATGCAAGATGTGATTTATTAACTTTCGCCTGCCCTTTGAGGTCAGAATTAGGCTCAGATGCAAGTTTTCTCAGCGCATGTCGGCATAATCTTTCTGGGTTTTCCGAGAGCTTCACAACGGTGTAACATGCGAGTAGAACTGGTCACTCTTCAGAAACTTGCTATTTTTAGCCAGTGCTTGCATTTTGATGATTTTTCTGGGTTTTTCAAGATCTCTCGGGCAGTGTGACATGCAAAATCATCTGACAACTGGTTGGTCACTGTTTCAGCCACTTTCTATTTTTAGCAGGTACTCTTTGGTAGCCACCCGACACTTCAAAATCACAAGCACGGTGACATGCAACTGAAATGGAATTGAATGGAGCTCATTTGAGGCACATGCAAGGTGAATTAGGGTTTTGGGCTTCCGGACTCAAAATGAGGGGGTCAAACATCAAAGTTTCCAAAACTGAAGTATCCCACCATGATCAGCATCTTTCAAGCTATCCACCGGTAAAATTTGAAGACGGTCGGAGCACTTACTATTTATAGCATAGTTTGAAAACTCGGACTCGCCGCGGACTCGGCAGCCCAAAAATATGACTCGGACTCGGGACTCGGCATGGACTCAGGAAAAGACTCGGCTAGGACTCGGCAAAAAAAAAAACCGTAGTTTTACAAAAAACAAGAACAAATTAATGCATTTAGAGAACATAAGAGCCTAATTTGATTATCAAACACTCATAATTCAAATATTACATGTCATATGATCATCAAACACTCAATAATTGAAATTTAATCATTCATAGTCATCAAATACTCATAGTTTCAATGTATAACATCATAAGATTATAAATGTTTACATATAATCTTGGCTTCTTTCAACCCCAATTCAATTTGCAGACCTCTATTTCACAAACTTGAATGCTAAAATGAAAGAAAAAGTTAAAAAAAACATGGGTTTTTAACCTCTTTTGACTCCTAGCCACACAGGAGAGTTCTGGGTTGGGACTCCCGAGTCCAACCTCAGGACTCTTTTTAACCCCTTTTGACTCCCAGCCACACAGGAGAGTCCTGAGTTGGGACTCCCGAGTCTGACCTCAGGACTCTCCCAAGTCCTGAGGTTGGACTCCCGAGTCCCGACCCAGGACTCTCCTAAACTCGACTCCTGAGTCTGTGGCGAGTCGACTCGGCTGGCCTATGGACTCCCGAGTCCACGGCGAGTCCGTGGCGAGTCTGCCGAGTCTGCAAACTATGATTTATAGTAAGGCGCTCCTGGAACAGGCTATAAATAGAAAGTCAGCATCAGGCACCAGTGTGAACAGGCAAGTTTATCAACGAGGATCACAACATTCAAATTTCAAGACAAACAAAGTTGCAGAGGATGGAAAATCAAACACTTTCTATTTTTAGCAGGTTGGTACAGAGGAATTAGGGTTTCCTAAATTCAAGGGCAGAACATGACAATCATGCAGAGGCAACATCCAGTCAAGATTAACACACTTCAGGCATTCAGCACATGAAATTTGAAGACATTCTGAGCAATCGCTATTTTTAGTTTGAAGACATTCTGAGCAATCGCTATTTTTAGTAAGTTGCTAAAAATAGCATGTGCATGCGGGCACCAGGCGTCAGCAGCTTACCCACGTCCCGGGGTTCAAAACAAAGCAAAATCAGGTCTTTCGGAGTCAGGAATCAGTTCAAAGCACAAAATGTGGAGAACTTTCTAAAAATGGAAAGTTAGGGCAAGCTAGGGTTAGCAGGAGCAAATCACCCAAAATTTGGCAGAAGGCATGAAATCCACCAAGTTTGATAATTTTTCAAGTCCAGCATCAAAATTCGCTTTAAAAGGCTAAAGACAGATAAAAATTCTACCAAGGCAAATAAAAATGAAAGGTCAAAGTGTTACAAATTTGAAGAAGACCTCTCCACATGCGCCTAGGGACTTGGAGGATAAATCTTTTCTAAGTGTCAAAAATTAAAAGCTCAAGTGGTCATTTGCGTCTAAGGTGAAGAAAGGGCCTCCAGAAATATTCTACGTGAGAAAATTGAAAGTTGACCCTTGCATATGCGCCCAAGAGCATCAATTCCCTAATGCGCCTTCAAAAAGAATGATGGAGAACGAAATTTGTCCAAGTCAAGAAATTTGAAGCTCTAGGCCTTGATTGCGCCCTTTGACCAAGAGAAGACTTCAAGATGGTTAAAAAATTGAAAGCTCAGGGTGTGATATGCACCTGGCTAGGAAGAGGTTAGAAGATATATTCTAAGTGTTTCGAAATTTGAAGATGCCACTCTTAAATGCGCCCAAGCAAATTGAAAGATTAAAAATGGTCTAAGCCATGAAGATTGAAAGCAGGGCATGCCATATGCGCCCTTGAACTTGGAGTTGATAAAATTAAAAGCTCAATGCCCTATTTGCGCCCCCAAGTGAAAGCTTACCCTCTTGCATGCGCATGGAGAGGAAAGGTGATTAAAACGTTAAGTGTTTGAAAAGTGAAAGTTCACCTTCTTAAATGCGCCCACCTCAAGGAATTGATAAGTAAAAAATTGACTAAGTGTTATAAATTGGAAGTTTCCCACTCCAAATGCGCCTTGACTCATGAGAAGCTTCAAGTATGAAAAATTAAAGGTTGGAGGTCTAATTTGCGCCCAGGCAAGTGGAAGGGGTAAAATTTGACTAAGGCGTTAAAATGAAAGCCCATGGTATGAAATGCGCCTAGCCTTGAGAAAGATAATAAATAAAATTCACTAAGTGTTGGAAAGTTGAAAGTAGAGGTACTCATTTGCGCCCAGGGAAAAAGCTTGAAGATTGCTAGATGTTCAAAATTGAACTTCACCCATCCAGCCACGCCTTGAAGAGGGAGACCAAAATTTATCTAAGGCATAGAAAATGAAAGCTCCCCATGTCTATTGCGCCCTTGAAAAGAACATTTTGACTAAGGCGTTAAAAGTAAAAGCTTATGGTATAATATGTGCCCAGCTTTGAGGAGACTCCAAAATGTTCTAAGTATTAGAAGCTACCCATGCTAAATGCGCCCCTAAGTGAGAATTCAACCTATGATAGGTGCCTTGAGAGGGAAATATTGATTTTTGTGGAAAATTTGAATACACATGGGTCCATATGCGCCTAAGTCAAAGGGAAGATTGAAGAATAAACTATAAGGCGTTGGAAATAAAAGTATAACCTCCAATTTTCGTCTTGGTTAGCAAGGGGGACGAGTAAATATTTAAGATTGGAAAATTAAAGGTCCCGCCCCCCTTAAATTGCTCTTGGCATGATATACGAAAATCAAATGAAGATTTTCTATGGGATTCGATGGCATTTAAATTTTCAAAAGGCGTTGGAAGTAATAA
Organism: Sequoia sempervirens; assembly: GCA_007258455.2. Classification (NCBI taxonomy): domain Eukaryota; kingdom Viridiplantae; phylum Streptophyta; class Pinopsida; order Cupressales; family Cupressaceae; genus Sequoia; species Sequoia sempervirens. The sequence goes on from VDFB02151092.1 coordinate 12,066, forward strand.
AAATTTCTCTAGGCAAATAAAGTGAAATTCGCCTAAGTCAGAGAAATTAAAATTTAAAATAATTATTTTCCAAAGTTTTAAAAAATTAAATTCCCCCTTCGTTTGGACACATTAAATTTTAAAAGTCGGAAGATTTTAATCTTATGGGGAATGTATTTTGGAGTTATTATGGACCGAAAATAATTTTGCCTAGCCATTTTAAAATGCTGACAATGATTTTTCATAGACGCTGGCGAAATGAATAAAATTTATCAAGTGAAATTAAATGGCATCGAAATTAAATTTTAAATTTTAATATGCCATTTTAAAAAGAATGAGATTTTAACTGAAGTGAATTTTAAATGATTTTTCTCGAAATTACTTCAGTCAACTGGAAGTAACTGGAGTCGGGAGGGAAATTTTAAATTTAAAACAAGGAAAGAATCTCCTGGATTAGCAAATTTCTATGACGACTGAATGATAGCTGGGAATATTCTCTGTTAAATTTGAAAATTGCTTAGTCATGATGAAGAGAATTAATGGCATTTGCTAATCAAGCACCAACTTTCAATTATAAAAACTTTGAAGATTTTCATTTCTATTCACGAAGTTGCAGAGTTGAAAATTGTGCTGAGGCTGTGAGTAATTAATGAATTGCTGAAAGTGATTGTGAGAAATTGTTGAGAAAAATTATTCTGAGTTGAGAATTATTTCTCAGAGAGCTGAAGTTGAGATTGCTGAAGTCAAATTATTTCTCTGAGATTTGGAATTGCTGGAAGTTGAGTTGCTGAGATTTAAAAATTTATGAAGTTGCCGAATGTTGAGAAAGAATAAAATCTGAAGTAGAAGTTGCTGAGGTTGAGAAATTTATTTCTCCAAGTCGCTGAAAGTGAGTTGCTGAGAAGAGGTAAAGTTCAAATTTTCGAAGTTGCTGTGACTTGAGATAAAATCCGAAGTTGAGATTGCTGATTGATTTTTCGAAGGGCTGAAATTGTTGTGGCTGCAAATTGCTGAGGTTTAGAGTTTTAGAATTTCGAAGTTCAAATTTCTCGAGGTTTGGAGTTGGAGTTCTACTGTTGGAGTTATTAATTTTATTTTCTTTTTGCAGCCAACTCCATTTACCTGCCATCTCACGAAGTTTTTTTATTTTAAAAAAGTTGGAATTATAATGTGTTGTACCCAAACCCAAATTTTTGCTTCACTAAGGCATTTTGCTTAATTGAGTGTTAAAGTGATGTCAAAAGGTCATTTTTGGACCTTTTAAATATGGAGTTTGTGTCAGTTTCATGTTAGTCTGTTACTGAAGAAATTCAAGAAAAGTGAAAATCTGAAGGAAACTCATCAAAATTTTCCATCTTTGAAGAGGGGAGCACATTTTCAAAAAGGCGCCCTACCTTTTAGGGGCTTAGATCGTTTGTCACTTCTAGTAGACATTTGTTTGGTATCACGCTAGCTTTGCAACAGGCTATCAAGCTTGTCAAACGGACTTGTTTTGTGCAAGTTACGGAAGATATAGCGGAAAACGGGAAGAACGATAAAATTGGCTAACACTGAGAAAAATAGTAGCTTTTGAGAAAGGCGCCCATCTTTTTGAGGTGTCAAATGTAGGTTTTTGACTAAATGCCACCCAAGATGTTTATCTCACATTTGTTTAGGCTTCGCGACGCATCCGTCAGTGGGTGAATCTGAGTTGCAGAAGTGCCTGAGCCAAAGGTTAAACATGAGGTCAAATCTTGGTCAAAATATCAAAGGAAAAAAGCAAAAGAGCACATTTTTAGAAAGGCGCCTGAGCTTTTCAAGCCTGTAATGCCTTCTTTTTGATGTTCTCAGATATTCAGCTTCTCGTCGATGCAGCTCAACTTTCCGTACTTATTCTGTCGGATCGAGGAAGATGACTTGTCGACTGCGATTGGAGTTTATTATTATTTTAATTGATTCAGAGAAATGGCCAGAATGCGAGGAACTTTTCAAAGGCCCTTGATTTTCACCCCTCGGATATTTTGGAGAAGTATTGCCTTCTGGTATCATGGGTGAATTGACCGCGGTGGGCTTATGATCGATCACGAAACTTGGTCATCGGGAAGTTATGAAGGATTTGTTTTCCGCCATTATGAGATGGAGATAGAATTTGGCCCGAGTCGAGAAAAACTGAGTTTTGAAAGAGGCTTGGGTTTTGACCCGCCGGATCTTAGTTTTATGATGTTGATCCTCGAGGTACCCAACACGATGTTAGGTTTTGTCTGCTCTGCGATGCATCACAATACGACCCGATGTCCGGTGGAGTTAATTTGTGGGTATGTCGAGGATGACGAGAGGTCGAAAAGGTTTAAATCAAATTTTTCATCAAAATTGGCTAAGAATGCAGGCTAGAGAGGGTCAAAGTTGAGTTTTTGAAAGAAGTTGGTGAGTCTTCTTGAGTTCGGCGGTTAATTTGAATGATTCACGGAGTTGTCTCAGTTCACATTTTGGCATGTTGAGTGTTCTTTTAATTTGCATGTCAAGTTAACTAGTTTGCATGTCCAGTTAACTAACTTTGCATGTTGAGTTAACTTTTTTGCATGTTCACTTAACTGAAGTGCATGTTTGAAAATCAACTTGAGTTTGCATGCATGGTGCATTAGTTGAAGTTTTGTGAAGATTTTGTGAAGTTAACACTTCATTATATATTTTAACTTCAGTCTTCAAAAGGGACACCTTAGTTAAAATTTTTAATTAAAGATTTAAAGCATGAATTTTGAGTTATGGCGAATTCAATATGAATTGTCAACTGAAGTGAAATTTGCATGATGCTTTAAATAGATTTTGCAATTGAAGCTTAATAAGGCGACTTTAGCATGGTGCTTTATTTAGCTCATTTTAGTTTCAGTTAACTAAATTGAGGTCCAATCACAAGCCAAGCGCAATTTTCAAGGTTGCATGCATTTCTTACGAATTTTGGTGATGAAACTCTATTTATTCAAGTTTAGGCGTCCATTATTTCTTCATCACAAGCTTAGAAACATACATTCTTCTTGAGCGAGCAGCAATTTAAAGGTGCTACAGGTGTCAGAATTCAGCGTTCTTCATAGCAACGGATTCGGTTTGATCAAAAGAAGAATATTCCAAACTTTGTTTTCAGTTTGCATGCAGGTTTCATCAAATTCCAGAACTGAGATAGGCGAATTCTACAGAAGCAGAGCAAATAAAACCTTCTTTCTTCTATCTTATTTCTTCTATTTCTCATCTTAGGTACTTTCTTCGCATGTCAAAGAAATTCAGCATATTTTCAGAATTTGATCATCACGGGTTCATGCTTGATGTTGTATAAAACCCATGTCTTAGATTTTTTTGAGAAAATTGCCCCGTAGTCTTCATTCTGAAGCTTTGTGCTTTTTTCCGAGAATTTCTTTGCATGTGGGCCTGAAACACATTTTTTCGAGAATCAAACTATTTGGGTTGTCTTAGAATTTGATTCTGCACAAAACCCATGTTTCAGAAAAATTCTGAAATTTTTTCCTGCCATAGGCTATTTTTAGCCTTGTCAAGAGATTTTCAGTTTTTCTAGAAAGTTGTTCAAGTACATTCAATTCTGATCAAAACTTCATTTTCAAAATGCGGTTCAATCATTGAAGTTATAAAGACCGTCGGTTCTTATACCACGGTTTTCTTAGAACTTGAGATCTGAACTTAAAATCATGTTTGTATCCGATGGATTAATAGAAGCGATGCGGAGGAGTTAGGAAGCAATTCCATTAGAAATCTTGAGCGTTCAGTTCTTGGCAATCTATTCTAATACACTTTTGATCAGGTTGATTCTTGCTTGCATCGGCATTATGAAGCACAAATGTACATGACAAATCGAATCATACATTAAGTTATCACAGAATGTAGGAAAGGATATAGAAGTGTTTTTATTCCTCGTTCAAATAATTTCACTGTGGTTATTGAGGCCTGTGAGAAGATATGGGATGGAGATCAAGAACATTCACAGAGAAAGGTGGCTCAGAGATGGCTGAAAGTTCAAAAGACTAATATGCCTAAAAAGGTTGGTCGTGGTGAATTCAAGGATGAAGTTGCTGTTTTGATAACTTTGCTCAACAGAATTAGAGGTCAAGAGGATGCGAGCACTTTCTGATCATGGATGTTTTACCTTATTTCCAGAATTCTTGATGGCACGAAACATTTTGACTGGGCTATGTTGATTAGTGATTGCCTACATCAGCAGATTTATGATTTTCTCAAGTTTCATGAGTTTCGAATGATATCCTACTTGGTTTACTTAGTTGCATTTCAAGGCAGTTACAAACATCTAAAAACTAATGGTACTCTTGGTGTTCAGCGTGTTCATGAGTACTATTCTCAGTTGGAGTTTTCTAAATCTGAACAAGACTTCCGAGCAGTGAATGATCACTTTGCTATGAGGACAGTCAGAGATCTTGACAATGAAATGCACATCCGTATTTCTGCCGAGGCAAAATCAGCGATGGAGACTTGGGCGGATTGGTTTATCCAATTCCCTACTTTCACATACATCCCGGTTTATGGATATGTTGGAGAGCCTCTGATGTTGCTGAGGTATCCTTCAGACAAGATCATCTTCATGGAGTTCCTCAGGAAGATGCAACATGTTCATTTCTTTCTTCACAGTCGTCATAAGACTGCAGCTAATTTTCCATTTGGATTGGGAATTTTCACCTGCAGGACTGCAACAGATGCTGGGCATATGTCAACCGAGATGGAAAGATTCAAATTTAAAACTCATACTGAGAGACGTTCCTATGATCCTTTGGGTCATTATGCAAACAGGTTAGAGCGAGGGATTGCACATAAGCCAACACTTGAAGATTTTTGGGCTAATTGTGAAGATGAATTCGAGGTTCGTCGTCGTCACTATTGCAGACTCACTATCGCTCAACTCTCTGATTACTTATCAGAGGATGTTGATGGTTTATCAGATGATGATGGAGAAGTTCTTCTCAATTCATATGCCAAAGATCAAATTGCTCGGCAGCCACTTCGCTCACCAGATTGGTACGCTAAAGAGAATACTTCTATTGAGGAGGTATCTAAATCGGTTATCAAGATCAGCAAGCAGTTCTTGGAGAGTAAACGCAGACAAAAGTCAGTTCCTGTGACAGAGCCGCCAGTAAATTTTTCTTCATTACCTTCTACTTCGAGGTCAAGGCCTCGGGTCAAGGCTATTGTGACGCCACCTGAAGGAGTTAGACTCAGTGGAAACACGGGAAAGAGGACTGCTGGTAAAAGGAAGCAGAAGCAAGTTGAGAATGTACCTGAGATTCCAGTAGAGATAGTCATACAGGCTGAGCCTCACGTTTCACCTCCTAGTTCACCACATATGCAACCTATTGATATAGATTCAGAGCCTGACATACCAGTTCGAGTAGGATCGGAGACAACTGAACCACCACAGGTTGATACATCAGGGATAGTCTCTCCTCGAATTGATAATATTGTTTAGTCTTGTTGGCTCGAGAGGCCTTTGGGGAGACAAAGGCGAGAACCTTCGTATAACCTTGATTTATCTAAGTTCGGTGAACCTTATCAGAGAAGGTCGAACAAGAAAATCAAGAAACAGGTGCATATTGAGAAGACTCCAGAATCAGAAATTGTTATAGAAGTTGCTATTCCTCCAGAGGGAAAGAGCCTAG
>VDFB02151093.1:0-14839 GCA_007258455.2 Sequoia sempervirens
TTATCTTTTAATAAATGTTGTTCCCTAGTGTGTACAAAGATGGGTTTATAAAGTGAATAAGAATTTTTTTGACATCAAAATAGAGCATAATACACTTGCATCAAGGCTTGAATACATTAGGGATGTAAGTCTAGTTGGGATTGGTTAATCTAAGTCTAAACACACTCATGTTATACTATGATGATGTTTTTTATTAAAAAATAGTAAATTTTGTGGTCTCATTTTTATTTCACCTTGCAAACACAAAGAAAAATACAAAAGTGGAATAACATGTACATACTCCATAGTCAGTTCCAATGCTTATCAATAATGCCTTGATATTGAAAAGGTGTTTTGTAATAAAAAAAATTAGGAGATTTAGCTAAAATTAAATATATTTTTTCCTTAAATTGGTTAGATTAGTTATTTTCTTTTCAATTAATAGAAACCCTCCCCAATCCACCTCAAAACCTATTTCACGAAATGAATAGCATGATAAACAAATCCCCCTCAAACCGCTCCTACAATTCACATCTATCCTCCAAAACCACAAGAAAATATTAAAGGACAAATAAAAAATAACAAAAATTAGCTTGAGATATTAATACGAGCCTTAAGAAGTCTTGAAGCCACAAGCACCCACCAACAAGCTCTAGAAAGATCATTAGAATCCTTGATTTCTCACATTGATTTTATCACTAGCCAAATGAATGCATAAGAAACCTAGAGAGAAAATTACTAAAAGTATTATGTTTAAAAGAACATCTTGTGATATGGTGAAATAAAAAATAGGTAAAGAAAAATGGTGTGCATTATTTGTTGACCCAAGAACTAATTGACCATTAGAGAAAAGTTGTAAATGTTTTCCAATGGACATTGGTGTAACCACCAACAAATTAAAAATGTGTTTTGGGATAGATGATGGATAGTGTTTGACCAATTTTCATGCAATAAATATGAGGTACCTAATATTTTTTGGAAAAGTTATATTGTGAGTTTTCACTTAGTGAGATCCTAGACTATTTTAATCATCAAGATTTCTATGGAATGGGTTAAATATTTTCTCAAGATAGAGAGGAGGCATGCCATACACAAAAATATCCAATGATATAGGCCTTTGTTGATCCTCTATTTTCCATTTCACTATCCCTTCAATTGTGAAGGACAATGTTGAGATTTAAATGTTATAGTCTATTAGCTCCTTTGCATAGACCCTAGTTGAACATATAACATGCATCTATCCTAGAGTGATGAGGGTTAGCCCTTGAGGCATGTGTTATCACTATAGATCTATCATTCTTGCAAAGTATTATTTTGAGTCATAGGAATCTGTGATGAGCCACACACCATAATGCATGTATATATCTTGAATAGGATGTTCAACAAGTAGACCAAGATGATTCACATATTGAGTGCCTTAATTTTGTGTTCCATGTTGCATTTATTGTAACTAGTCTTTAATTTAAATGATTTATAGGCTTACATAAGCTTACTTTACTAGCTTTCCTCTCTAATTCTTTACCTTTGATGGGTATGACCAATTGAAGGGGTGTATATGTTTCTAATAATTTTTATGTTGATATTGCATATCATTACAAATGATTAAACAAATATTCATCACTATGATCATTAACACATGTAATTCCAATGTACAATGCACTCTATAATCCCATGACTATTGAGCTAGGAAGAACATTACCACTTTTTGTACAAAAATAATGTATCTATCCCTTCTCTCTCCTTCCTCTCTTCTTCATGATTGGTGATCTAGAAACATTTATCATGTAGTTTTCATTTTTGCATGCATGACCTAAAATAAGTTCATCATTTCTCTATCTTGTAGGCTTCTATTAAACACACATACCAAAGGATCTCCACCTACCATTACATTATATGAATGTTGTGTATCTTTTTATCTATAAATATTCACTTCACATGCATGTTTGCAAGTATGACATACTTTGAGATACGTTATTATTTAAGGATTCACATGCACCTTAGAATGAGAAAAATTTAATGGTGAAATTTGCATACCCATGCCAATTCACATCTAAATTTTATGTCCATTTTGAGATAATTTCTTAATACATTTAGATTGATAATTTACACACTTTTGTACAAATACAAGCTCATTTCTCCATACCCTTACTCATTTGATTGTACACAATCATACACATTTATCCCTCACATTATCTTTAAATACATCTAGATTATGTATTTATTATGCCTATTCATGCACCCATTCCCATACATTTGTTATTTAGCTTGATTTTACTAAACGTTCCTGTGATTGGGGTCATTTCTACACAAACGTGTCATTTCTTCCACACTTATATATCTAATACTTGCTTTCCCAACATTCAAATTGAAGTTTTAGTTGACATTATCCGAATTTTTTCCTACCTAGAATCGACTAAACATGTGTTTGTGCTACTAATTGTAATCCATACTTGAATTTAAAGGGGTTTATTTGCATTCATTTAACATCATCAAACATGAAGGAAAAATGATTCCTATTTAGGGGAGGGATGTTCTAGGAATGCTTGCATCAGGGCACTAAAAAAATTAGAATCTTCATAATCATCCTACAAGCATTTGCAAGGAAAAATATTGTTGTTTTTAATTATTGACATGATCATAAATTGAACATTTCTAAAGATTGATATAGAATTTTTCACCTAATGATCACAACCCTTTAAAGATATTCTTAGTTATTAGTAGTTTAGGTAGTAGAGCAAAGAACAATGAGTCTAGTAGAATAGGAAGCATGAGTGTACATCTAACAAGATTAAATCTAAATGAAAGAGAATATATGTGGATAGACACAAAAAAATCCATAACTACAAATTTAATCTAGATAGAAACAATGATATTGCATAGAATTGAAGACAACATACACATAGATAAGTCATATTTTTAGTACAAAGGAAATGTCAATTCTATAATTATAATAGAAATATTTATATCTCCAAATCTAAATTAAACATCATAAACCTTCTTCACATTTACTTTGTTAAATTAATATTTAATTTTAAATCACACCCACAATTATCAATTCTTAATCTAAATTAATTTATATTTATAAATATACATCTTATTAAATTAATCTAAAACAAATACAACCAATTATTATTATTATTATTATTATTATTAATTAAACATTAAATAGAAAAATAGAAAACCATACAACAGAATTATATATCATATTTATGATTTTTTTCTTATTGGATTACATCATGTTCAATGATAAGGTTCATCACTATCGACAATAATTAAAAAAGGATCGAAGAATCTAAAAGAAAAAGCTGAATGGAAGTAGGCATCTTCTGTCTTTATTACCTACAGGTGGAGGTTGCAACAACCAACTTTCTTATTCTAAATGTCGCTGACAGGCCTATATTTCACAGAATTGTCTAATGTTTGACGTCGCCTCTGACAAATTTTTTCGAACTCCCGGCTTGCTTTGCAAATTGGTATTTACATTTTTAAATATCGATTTAAAATCAAGTAACTAATTTACATGAACTTTGATTCCACTAAAAATATCAAAAGAATTTTTGAAAGGAACGACTATCCTTTAGAACGCCTTCAATCAAAAAATAAATACAATTTTTAATTAAAAGGTTAACAAGCTTTGCGGTCCATGGATCCTCAGCCTCTCAAAAATTATAATTACAAGAATCTCCAATTCTCCGACTCAGCCGCTATTTAGACTTTCTCCCACTCATCAGAATATTCTGGATTCTGTTTATCAACCACTCAACAGACAAAATTCCTACCATCCTAATTTTATCTTAGAGGAGAAGAGTGCATGGGTCGATTGATCAATTTACTTCCCCTAAAAGGAACCGTATTTCTGTGAGGTGTTGAGGGACCGGAAGGGCATTGTAAGATTGCAGGGCTGCTGAAATTGTGAAGTTCTGTTGAGGAATGGATGGTTGAGAAGCTGCGAGGCTGTCCATCTCTTGCCTGCGTCCTTTTGAAGACAGCATCTGATAAAACTTTGGAACTCTGCAGATGCACTGGTGGGCGCAGAGGGCGGCTCTCCAAAACATATGGCACACATGAGTGTAGGCCAATCCGCCTGCTCTCCGGCTTGTAGAAAAGGGAAATGTCCCAAATAGCATTCCAACAATGTCAAGCCCAAGCTCCAGATATCTCCTGCATAGCCGTTGTAACTTCCACCATAGCTCTGTGGGTCGAATCTCTCGGGGCTCATGTAAGCACACGTTCCCGCATAGGAATCGCAGCAGGGATCTATGCTGTGTGATACAATCCTGCTCACCCCAAAGTCTGCAATTTTAACTCTCTTGGGATTATTGCTAATCAAGAGATTGGAGGGCTTAATGTCTCTGTGAACAATTCTCTCGCTGTGAAGGTATTTCAATCCCTCCATCAATTGGCGGGCAACCTTAGCCAGGCAGGACTCGCTCGTCTTTGTATGGTGCCTTAACCAATCCGCAAAGGAGCCTCCGTCCATGTATTCCAATACAAAATTAATGTTCCCTCCCTCGTGGAAGATACCATGACATTTGACAACATAGGGACAATCAATTTTCCTTAGGATGTCCATCTCCCTAGTGATGTGGGAAGTAAGGGAGGAATCATGGTCCAGGTGAATGACCTTGAGGGCGTAGTAAGAAGAGGATTTGCGATGGAGGGCTTTGTACACGATGCCCCCGCTACCATGTCCGAGTATCCCAACTCTATCCAAATCAGACAGCTTCTCTACGCCCTGTATGGGAGGAAGGGGCAGCGGAAGAGGCTTTGGCAGGGGCGCCTTCTTACTTTGCACAGCGATCTGAATCTTCAACCCCAACTGTTTCTTGGACTGCATCAGGTATAACTTTGCTGTTAAGAGGATTCTTAGCTATCACCGCTTGAGGGAAAGTATTTGGTCTACCTTTCTTCTTGCCTTGAAGTATGTGAAGATGAGCAGATATATAAAGAGGCGTTCATTCCAAATCCAAGAAACAAAAGTAAGGGTGGAAGGTACAAGATTTCTATAATTTAGAAAGTAAAGCCACAGATATATAAAGAGGCGTTCATCCCAAATCCAAGAAACAAAAGGGTGGAAAGTACGAGATTTCTACAATTTAGAAAGTAAAGACACAGTTTTCTCTTCTATCATCTTGAAGGCCTTGCATGAAACCATTCGCTAAGAGTGAATGTTCACAGAAGCAAGGACGAAATGGTGGTGAAGGTCCCTGTTTTAAAATGAGCTAAGGCGTGACGTGAGATTAAAATGACGTTCTGAGAAAAATTTAGCCACCCGTCCCATTTCAGACTTGACTGATGACTCCAATGTTTAGATGAGAGTCAAGAAACATGGAGGAAATGGAAGTTCCTTTGCGTGTACTCCACGACTCTCCTTAACTACTTGATATAAACTTTTTTCCGTTTTTCCTTCATACTGGGGTAGGAGTATTGTATGTAAGTTTAGGATTAAAAGTAAAACTAGCAAATCATGGGTACGCCGAAATGGTGTGGAAGGTCAATTAGGAAAAAGCCTGTCTAGTTTTTTTCATAATTTATTTTATTTTATTTTATTTTGCAATATATGAGGTCAAGTAGTAGGTCAATTAACAAATGATGTTATTTGTGCAATAAAGATCTCATTAAAGAAGTCATAGCTTAAAAGAAATTGCACATCTTCTTCGAAGGGTCCAAGCACAATAAAAAGAAAATTTAAATAAATTATGCATCGACTTAAAAGGATTCAAACATGATTGAAACAAAAACCTCTAAATCAAGACGATAATAAGGTTTCATTATTAATAGGCTCATGGTATGCTTACAATAGGGAAAGGAGATAGAGGAAGAGATAGCGATAGAAAGCAAGAGAAATAGAGGGGGCAAAGAGTAAGTGTGTGTGTGTGTGTGAGAGAGAGAGAGAGAGAGGGGGGGAATAGATTGAAATAGAAGAAATAATATGTAGAGAGGGAGATAGACGAAGAAAGGAAAAGATAATTAGAGAGAGATAGAGATACCGAGGAAAATATAATTAGTTATAGAGGTCTAAGAAGAGGAAGATGGATGTTTAGAGATAGAGGGTGAGAGAGGGAGATAGGGGAAGAGAGGAAGATAGGGATAGAGATGAAGATAAAGGGAGAGAGGAAAAGGGAGATAAATAGAGAGAGAGAGAGAGAGAGAGAGAGATGAGAGGGTACAAGATAAAAGGCTATAGAGGGAGGGGGAGAGGGAGAGATAAAAGAGAGATATATATGGTGAGGTAGTGTTAGAGAGATAGAGATATAAGGAGATATATATATAGAGAGAGAGAGAGGGGGGGGAGAGGGAGAGAAACAAAGAGATATATCGAGGGGAAAATAAAGAGAAGTAGATATAGATAAATAAAGGTGAGAGGGAGAGAGAAATAGGGATAGATAGAGAATATATATAGGTAGAGGGAGAGAGATGGAGACATATGGGAAGAGAAAGGGAGAGAGGTAGAGATAGAGAGATAGATAGGGTGATAGGGAGGGGGAGATAGAGAGAGGTGAGGAAAGGGAGAGATATATGTAGAGGGAGGGAGAAGAGGGGAGAGAGAAAGAGAGAGAGAGAGAGAGAAGGGGGAGAGAGATAGGTAGAGAGAAGAGAGAGAAGAAAAAGGAGGAGAGAGGGAGAGAGATAGATAGAGGGTGATATAAAGAGATATAGAGGCATATGAAAAGAGAAAAAGAAATAGGGAGAAAGATTGGGAGATAGGGAGATGGAGGTAGACAAAGATATGGATATAAAGAGATAGAGAGGAGTGAGAAAGAGATAGAGAAGGAGAGGAGAGATGTAGTGAATAAGAGAGACCAATTGTAAGCATCAATGCTCCAACTAGAGTTGGAGGCTACTGTGAAACCAATGCATTCATGGTGAACCTGTGATGCTCATGGTCCCCATTATTTACATTGGAAACACTCTTTTTTATTCCATCTCCCCATGAAGATGTCCACTAAGAAATGATTCATGAAGAATTGCACACACTAGATGTTGATAACTACAAATCAGACCAACATGAATGGCACACATTCAATGTTAAAATCTGAGAAACAAATTACAACCCAGAATCGAATTGAAAGAGATAGATCAAATAAACTGTAAAATGCAAATAAAATGAGTAGAATAATAGTGATACCAAGAGAAAACTGATGTGAAGTGCTCCAAGGAAAAATAGCATCAGATTATTATCTCCAACTATCGAATAAATAAAAAACAAGCTAGGTAGCATGCTTATATAGACTAGAGAGAGGGAGGAGGTGGCAACACCGACCAATGAGGAGCAACCATCTATCGTACTAAAGATAGTAAAGTATCTTCCCAAGATAGCAAATGGATGCTCATATGTAGGAAAGTGACACCTCATAATCCTCTCACCTAATTAAACATGCTTTATTAACCTAAGAACAGAAATAAATAATAAAAACATAATAAAGAATAAAACCCTACCGCAATTATAACCTTAAGATGCGTTTGATTGTTTTGAAATCGAAGGAACAGCCTCAAAATAGAAAATACCCCCCCAAAATAGAGAGGAGAAAGAAGTGGAAGGACAAAGAATCCCCCCAAATTCACTCAATCAAAGAACCCCGCAAAAAAATTTGATTTGGCACTTTATATTTAGTGAGTTTACAATTACCACCAACAAGAAATACTTAGTGAACTTGATCTCAATGCTATTACAGATCCTCAAAAGGAGCATATACTGAAAATACAACTTAGGCACAATACCCAATAAAATAAACAATGCCACTGCAGGATACATGAAAAAAAATTCACTTTCAAAAAAAGAATCACCTTGATCCGAGGTTTTATGCAAAAGTTATGCCTCTTCAAAGTTCCCAAAACAAGATTACTGGAATAAAAATCCTACACTAACACCCCCCCTTAAGCATAGCTTAGGTGGGTACAGAGATGGGTCCTGACAAATCAAGCCTGATGAGGTACCCATGTACAATGAAATCCCCCCCAAAAGAGAATCCCCCCATAAGAGGAATAGCCCCACTAAATATAGAGAGAAAATACCCCCCCAAAATAGAGAGAGTAGAAAGAAGTGGAAGGACAAAGAATCCCCCGCAAAGATATCCAATGGTAGATGCTTGAAACTGGATGTAGAAGATGGTCCACAATCGTCGAACAACATTCCTCCCTTTAGGAAGAAACACAACCAAAGGTGTATGCACACTTTCTCCCCACTCCTGAAAGGAATAAGTAGGAAGAACATGCAAGATGAATGAAGTCTTTGAAGTTGACTCAATTATTCCCATGTCGATGCTGAAATCTGCCACAATCAAATTAGGTGTTCTAGGCCACACTACTAAAGATGACAAATCAGAATCTCCTAGAGATTGATGTAGAGCATAACCCAAAGAATTATCTCCTCTGAAGATATCTTCTCCAAATGATGATCCAAAGTATCCACACTCATGTCAAACTATAGGAAATGATCATGTAGAGAATGAAGAGGAGGGTCAAAGTGATCCCTCACAACATCTGAAGAAAAATTTACTTCATTATAGAGAAGATGAATATCATCAATGGTGTTCTCCAAATCTGCAATATGTGTCTCCATAAACAAGTTTGAAATACTTGTCAAGAGATCATCCCAAGCTGAATCTGAAAGATAATGAATGTCCTGCTGCAAAGAATCACTAGAAACTTTCAAAGAAGCAACATTGGAATTTGAAGTAGCAACAGTAGATGGTGATGGGGTATCAATGAATGTCAACCATATAAACTGATCATCCAATGAAGATATTTCCACTTGAGAAGAGGTATCATGAATCTTAGTAGGTGCTTGGTCATCCAAGGAAGCATCACTTTCATATGGAGATTCAACATGTCTCCATACAACTGTTGGATGATGGTCCATGCAGTGAAAGGGCACTCAGTATGCTCAATATGATGCAAAATATCCTCAGATATAGTCAGACATATTAGTCCATAGGCCATGTCATTATTGCTAAACCATGCATTCTTCTTATCATAGTTGCTTGGCTCAGGAACAAGTCCAAGGAGATAGGGTAGTAGATCTTGCTCAAGGCATTGCTTCTTTATCCCTTTCTTCCAAGAAAAATAGTTCTCTGAATTTAGCCTTACAACAGATTTGTGAAATTCATTACTAATATCCATGACTAAACCCCAATAGTGGAACTTTATCTCAGTTCATGATTACAATTAACCCCATTAAAAAAAATTTAACCATGATTCATAAAATCATGTTTCTAAAAGAGAATATGTGCTAACAAGAGTAAACACAATGAACCCCTCTTTTTCACTCAATCAAAAAAACCCCACCAAGAAAATTTGATTTGGCACTTTATATTTAGTGCGTTTACAATTACCACCAGCAAGAAATACTGAGTGGACTTGATCTCAATGCTATTACAGATCCTCAAAAGGAGCATATGCTGAAAATAAAACTTAGGCACAATACCCAATAAAATAAACAACACCACTGCAAGCTACATGAAAAAACATTCACTTTCAAAAAAAGAATCACCTCGATCCAAGGTTTTATGCAAAAGTTATGCCTCTTCAAAGTTCCCAAAATGAGGACTGTGCAGTGTCACGACTGATAATCTGTAATTTTTTTAAAAATATCTGCATCCAAATCGAAAAATGACTGCACTAGTGCATAGAGCACGAAAAAATAGCCAAGATAAAAAAAAATCATGAAAAACGAAGTCTGTATGAGCAAGAACGAAGCATTTGAAAATTGTCTTCAAATTGGAAACTGCCAACGGAGAGGGGGTATGCTGTAGCTTTCCGAGTTTGATTCTAAAATATATATAAGCTGCATGCAAAAACTAAAAGATACTTAGATGGTTTTTTGATGCGGTGAACAAAACCCAGAAGGCGTTTTTCTTGATTACGTACAGAAGATGTAGACCCAATGTAAATCAAATGCCTTTAGCAACAAAAAATGGCTCCAGCAACCAAAAAAATGGCATGCAAAGGATGTATCAGCTACCTAAGACAAGAAAAGCATGTTGCAACCTCCAATACTAATTGAAACACAAAGTATGCAAGCCAATTGACAGAAACAAGATTACTAGATCTTCATAAATCATTTTCGATTCTCCAGATCATTAAATAGAACGCAAGAGAAGAGTATACAGGATTTTACAAGATCTCTATAAAGAATCCAACCTTACAAAACTTGCTTTGATACCATGTTAAAATCTGAGAAACAGATTACAACCCAGAATCGAACTGAAAGAGATAAATCAAATAAACTGTAAAATGCAAATAAAATGAGCAAAATAACAGTGATACCGAGAGAAAAATGATGTGAAGTGCTCCAAGGCAAAATAGCATCAGATTACTATCTCCAACTATCGAATAAATAAAAAACAAGCTAGGTAGCATGCTTATATAGACTAGAGAGAGGGAGGAGGTGGCAACACCAACCAATGAGGAGCAACCATCTATCGTACTAAAGATAGTAAAGTATCTTCCCAAGATAGCAAATGGATGCTCATATGTAGGAAGGTGAAACCTCATAATCCTCACTTAATTAAACATGCTTTAATAACCTAAGCAAGCTTAAATAAATGTGTAGAAAAAACCTTATAATAAGGAATAAAAAACCTACACTAACATTCAAGCCATGTAGGAATGCACAGAAACACAAAATAAATGGCTAAGATCATTTCTATTGTCTCGCATGTTTAAGGAGTATCCCCAGTCGTTGATCACCAATATCAGACTAGACTTGATTCAAATATGAGACATGTTCAACATAATTGTATAATATTATTTATATATTGTATAATAGAATATAGAATATAAATATTAATATAATAAATAATATTGAAATATTATATTTAGTAATATATATCATATTTTTATATATTGTATAATAAATATGATATACACTATAAATATAATAATAATAAATAATATATAAATAATATTATTTATATATTATACAGTATAATATACAATATAAATGATCTAAATATTATATATATATATATATATATGTTTATGTGTGTGCGTGTGTATTATATAATTTAAATATAAATATAATAATAATTAATGAAATATGACAACACATTAAAGGCTACTCGACTGTTGAGCATTTTATCAATAAATTTTTATTTTTTTATTGGAAAAAGACAATTAAATTAAAATGAAGTAAAGATTACAAACATATCCAAGTGCACCAAGGTGCCAACAAAAAGTCCACAAGATTATAAGAAAAAAGCTCACACCGAAGCAAATAAATATCATGATCTTAACATGCTGCCTCTCCTCCTCTATAGTTCATGGACCATTTCATGTCCACTCATTCTCCACAAACTTGGAAGCTATCTACAACAATAGTTAAGAGAATTTCAGCCTCCTTTGTAAGCAAGAATAACTGTATGTCTGTTACATTTTAATTGAAATTTAATAAAATATTATATATATTATATAACAGAAAATAATAATATTAATAAGTATTATATTAGTTTATTTCAAATAATTAAAATATTAATTACTTTAAAATAAATATATGGGTAAGTGCAAAAAGATGGGGGGCCAAAAAGGGGGCTTAAGTGGCCACTTTTTTTTTCTGAAATCAAGAAATACTAAACTTGGATATGAAATTGAGGATAGTAACACTCAAAATTTTGAGATGCAACAAAAATAAGGATCGAAGTGCTTTGAGTCTACTTTCTAAACTAATAATTTATTTTGAAAATGGTTGAGATTAAGGGGTTCAAAAGAGGGACGTATAGAAATTGGTTTTGTTTTTGTCAGAAAAACATAACATAGCAACTTTTGTATGTCCCTAGCACGATGAATTTTTTTTAGTATTTTTAAAATCACTTTGGTGAGAAATTAGCTAATAGCATGTAGTTGATGCATAATTTTTCTAATAATTTTTTAATGAATATTTGATTTTTTACTAATTTTCTAAGTGGAAACTTCCTAAAACACAAAATGGAAACTAATAGCATGTAGTTGATGCATAATTTTTCTAATAATTTTTTAATGAATATTTGATTTTTTAATGAATAGTTGATTTTTTGGCCATGCTACCCCTAAAAATTTTGGAAACTAATTGATTTTTTTGAAAAAAAAGCAATGTAAAATGGAGTATATTTTCTAAAAATGTAATTTATTTGAAATTTTGATGAACGGCTAATTTATAATGAAAAAAGTACCAAACACTATTTTTTGCCAAAAAATAGACGCACAAATAAAAGAAATTATAGATGAAAGGCTGAACATTTCCAAAAAGTGAAAAAAATTACATTGTTGGATAACTAAGAGAGAACCCAACATTACCTAGGTGTTTGATTTGTTTGACATTGAACCATGTGCAATCCTGATAGTGAGCACAAGTTACCCGATTATGTGAAATATTGTAGAATTTGCAAAAACATGTCTCTGGTCGTTGGGAAGGCCCCCCAAGCCTTTGCGTTGGTATTCCAAGCCAAATACCAAGCCTAAGACTTGGGGATTCCTAAAGTAAGATGTAAAACATGTGTGCATTATAACGCACACGCATTATAATGTGCTCGTGTTATATCTTAGTTTTGATATAGTTTTTTGCATTTGTGAGGGACATGTCTAGCAAGACATAACTCGAGTGTAGTATAACGCACTCATGTTATGTCTTGCTTTATGTTAAATTCTACTCTATTGAATGCATGTCTATATGTACATGTATGTTTTTATGTCATGTATGTATGTATGCATGCTTGTATGTGTGTATGTATGTCTATATGTATGTATCAATGAATGTATATTGTATGTATGCCTATGTGTATGTAATATTGCATCTAAATATGTACATGTATGCTTGTATGTATGTAGGATCATATCTACATATGTATTATTCTTGTATGTATGTATTTATGTGTCTTTAGAGGGAGAGATAATTTTAAGAGAGGGAGAGAGAGTTGTCTAGGTAGGGTGGGATGTAGAGGAGGGAGATACCCGAGGGAGAGAGAGAGGGGAGGGGGAGGGAGGTGGAAGGAGGAGTTTAAGAGAGGAGATGGGGTGGGAAGAAGGGGGTTGGAGTGAGAGGGACTGCAAGCTAGGTAGGAGTGGGAGGGATAGAGGAGAACATATAGAGGCAGAGGGTGGTGAGAGAATTAGAGGGAGGGGGAGGGGAGAGGGTTGTATGGAGTGAGAGATTGAGAAAAGGGAGGGCTTGAGAGAGATGGAAGCTAGTGAGAGGAATACGAGGAGGGTGTGAGGTGAGGTGAGACCCTAAGATCTCGGGGAGGTGTGGGGAGGGAGGCGAGCTGAGGGAGAGGGGGAGAATAGAACAAAGGTCAGTGAGAGGGACTTATCGAGGAGTAGGGGTGGCAGGGATAGATAGATAGAGAGAGAGTTACCTAGGTAGGGTGCTAGAGGGAGAGACCGAAGAGAGAGAGGGGGTGGAAGGGAGAGACTTGAGAGAGGAAGAGAGAAGGAGTGGGAGAGATAGGGAGTGATGGAGAGATAGTGGGAGGGAGATAAAGAGAGATAGATAGAGGGAGTGAGAAAGGGTGGTAGGGATTGATTGAGGGAGAGGTATGTAGAAAGAGGGAGAGGGTAGATAAAGACAATTAGAGAAGGTAAGAGAGAGGGAAGGAGAGATAGGTGAGATTTAAAGATAGAGAGAAAGGGATAGAGATTGAGGGTATAGGGTTGAGGGATTAGCATGGAGGACCTATAGGGTTGATGGTTTAGGGTATTAGGTTTTAAGGGTTAAAGGATTAGGGATTAGGAGTGGTAGAGGGGTATTGGGTTGGTGCAGAGGGAGTGCAAATTTTTAGGGTTTGGGTTAAATGGTTTAGGTTGAGGAGGTTTAGGGTTTAGGGTATAGGTTTTGAGGGGTATATGGTTGAAGGATTAGGTTGAGGGGTCAATGTAAAAGGGTAGAGGGTATGGGGGTTGAGGGTTTTAGGAGTTTAAAGAGGGTTGAGGGTTGAGGGATTAAGGGTTGAGGGTTGAAATTGAGGTTGAGGAGTTTAATGTATAGGGTAGAGGGTAGAGGGTTTAAGGGTTTTAGGGTTTACTAGGGTTGAGGGCTTAAGGTTGATGGTAGAGGGATTGAGGTATAGGTTAAGGGATTAGGGTTGAGGTCAAAATTATAAGGTAGAAGGTTAAAGGGGTTAAGGGATTAGGTTTTAAGGGTTGAGGGTTTAGGGTTGACGGATTAAGGGTTGACGGATTAAGGGTTGAGGGTTTAGGGATTAGGGTAGAGATTTTTCCTACGTTTAAGTGTTTAAGGGTTGAGGGATTAGGGTAGAGGGTTTAAGAGCTTAGGGTTTAAGGGATGAGGGTTTAGGGTTTAGGGTTGAGTGTTTAAGGGTTTAAGGTTTGAGGGTTTAGGGTTTAGGGTTTAGGGTTGAGGGATTAGGGTAGAGAGGGAGGGAGGGAGGGATAGAGAAATGGAGGGAGAAGTGAGATAGAGAGAAGAGAAGAGTGAGGGACATAGATATATGAAGGTTGAGGATCTAATATATAGGGTAGAGGGTTGAGAATTAATGGTATAGTTCTAATGACCTATAGGGTTGATGGATTAGGGTATTGGGTTGAGGGTATAGGGTTGAGGGTACATATGGTTGAAGGATTAGGGTTGACGGTTCAATGTATAGGGTGGATGGTATCAACATTGGCAGTTTATGATTTGAGGGTTGAGGATTGAGGGATTAAGGGTTGAAGGTTGAGAGTTGAGGGTTGAGGGTTTAATGTATAGGGTAGAGGGTAGAGGGTTTAAGGTTTGAGGGTTGAGGGTTGAGGGTTTAAGGTTGAGGGTAGAGGATTGATGGTTGAGGGTTGAGGGTCCAATGTATATGGTAGAGGGTATAGGGGTTGAGGGATTAGGGTTTAAGGGTTGAGGGTTAAGGGTTGAGGGTTAAGGGATTAAGGGTCAAGA
>VDFB02151094.1:0-10065 GCA_007258455.2 Sequoia sempervirens
TTTGTGGATTGGTGGTCAAGGGTTGAAAGGGTGTAGAAAAATAACCCAAGAACAAAAAATTGAGGCAACTAGATTGCATATGGAGGGGGAGGCATTAAGTAAAGGGGTTTCAGTTGAGAGTTTGCAGCCTAGTACGGGAATGCCTACACCATCACTAGATGTTGCTTCAGCTTCTCACTCTCATGCGGGGGATGATTCTACTAGAGGAAAGAAAAGGAGTATGACTGTTGCTGATATGTTTAATGTTACAGCAAAAGATGGGGCTGATTCCTCTATTGCCAAGTTTTTTTATGCTAATGCCATACCATTTCATGTCTCACGTTCACCATATTTTAAACAAATGTGCAAAGATATTGTAATTGCTGGTCCCTCATATGTTCCACCTGGAGAAACTAAGTTACGCACCACCCTTCTTGATAAAGAGTACTCCAAGGTGAGTATTTTGATGGAGGATATGAGACAAACATGGTTGACAGATGGCTGCTCCATAATCATGGATGGGTGGACCGATATCAAACATTGGCCACTCATCAATCTTATTGTCACTAGTACAACAAGCTCTTATTTTCTTAGAGTTGTAGATTCTTCAGGCAAAAGGAAGGATGCAACCATCCAATTTCAAATTTTGGGAGATGCTATAGAGGAGGTTGGAGCCTCTAATGTTGTGCAAGTATGATTTAATTTGATTTTCTTTCTTTCTTATTTTTTATTTTGATTTTCTTATTAGTTATTTAAAATTTTGATATCTATATTCTATACTAATCTAGTAATCTCATATCAACTTGATGATATGCCATTGCCAGGTAATGACCAATTCAGCCCGTGTGTATAAATTAGCTAGATTGATGGTGGAGAGTGCTTATAAGCACATTTTTTGGACCCCTTGTTGCGTGCATGCATTGAACAATACCTTGAAGGACATTGGGAAGATAGATTGGGTGAAGGCAGTGGTTGCAGAGGCTAGAGAGGTGCAAATGTTCATTTGCAACCATCAGACTTCACTTGCTTTGTTTAGAACATTTTCGAGGAAGGAATTCCTCAAGCCCGTGGAGACTAGATATGCCAGCTACTTCATTTTATTAGAGAGGATGCTTGAGGTCCGAGAGGCTCTACAATTAATGATGGTCAATGCAGAATGGGGTAGATGGCAAGAGTCAAGCACAACGGAGGGAAAAAGGGTGAAACAAAAAATCCTTGATGATGACTGGTGGTCCACAATGAGGTAAGAAAATTGGCATTGCTGATTTTATTATTTATTTGAATTATTAAATTTTATTATTGCTGATTTTCATTTTATTATTTAATATTTATAGGCTAGCAGCCTAGCTGATTTTAATTTTTGTAACTTGTTTGCATTTGTAGATATGTATTCTCCTTCATCCAGCCTATTGTGCAAGTGATTAGGTATGCTGATACTGACTCTCCTAGCCTTGGAGAGATTTATGAGACCTTTGATAGTATGCTTGGACAGGTCAAGCAAGCAATTTATAGCAAGGACCCTTCTTTGGCATTTTATGAGGAGCATCTTAGGCCCATTGTGACGCGACGGTGGGACATTATGAACACCCCGTTTCATATGGCAGCCTATGCTCTCAATCCGAAATGGTATGCACCGAGGCCTGGGAGAGTGGCTCCATCTCATGATGAAGAGGTGAAAGAAGGCTTCATGAGGGCCCTTACAAAAATGTATACTTCAGAGGAATCTACCATACTTCGCACACAATGGCTTGCATTTTCCAATCTTCGTGGTCCAACCTTCGGCAAACCAAAGGTGAGGATGGATAGAGCTACATTGGCTCAAACTGACCCTATTGGATGGTGGACGTGGCATGGGAAGGATGCACCAGAGTTGAGATTACTTGCCGTTCGCCTTCTTTCACAGGTTGCCAATTCCTCTGCTGTAGAGAGGAATTGGTCCACATATAGCTTCATCCAATTAGTCAAGAGGAACTGCCTTACCTCTAGACGATCAAAGAAGTTGGTGGCAGTACACGGTGCTTTGTGCTTACAGGATCGCCAGTCTAGTGAGTATCGTCAGACTCTAGCCTTACGTTGGGATGTTAATCCCGAAGATGCTATGCAGATTGAGGAGGAGGATGCACATGAGGGATTGGTTGGTGTTCCATTGGTTGAGGCAGATCCTTCTATTGACATGGACACTGAAACTTAGACTCGAGCTCTGATGGCAAGGGCAATGCTGATTTAGACCTACCTTCTACTGATTAGGGACCATGGACAGCGATGTATTTTCTTAGTTTTATGTTTATCATGTCATTTCATAGTTGAGACTTGGAGCCTTTGGGCATTTTGGTTATAATTATCAGACTTTTATATGATATGTATGCACATTTATAATGAAAAGCATTTGAACTCTGTTAATTTGTTTGTCAATTCTCATGTGAAATCTCAATTCAAGTCTAATGATATGTATTAAGCTTATACAATGTCTATGATGAATGCTTTATCAATGTTATACTATGAACATTTGAAATTTCTCTATATTTTTAAAAATTTCCCTATTTTTTGTAATTGTCCACTAAAATGACCCAAAGAACCCCCTACCGAACTCATCCCATCGTCTCATAAGTACTCCCGTCCCCCAAAATCCGTGGGCATAGCATAGAGAGACAAAGAGTTCAAACGGTGCACGGTGCCCGAATGAACACAGGGAACGTTCAAAGGTATATTGAAAGAGAGAATGGGAAATAGATGGAAAAAGGAAATTGGGTAAGTAGGGTTCCTTGAAAAGATAGAATTTTAGAAGATGTAAAGAAACAAGTTGTTGAATATTGGACCACCCACTCTCATGTTTCTTCCAATAGAAGGGATACTATACAAATAATAGGTGATGATGGTACAAAATTTCTCATCCAAAACATTTTATAGATACAACACAAAGTGAACTTTTTGAAGCATTTAAACAAGAATTTTTAAATGTGAAGATTTGTCAAAGGATGTTTGAAACACTACAACCATCATTTGTACGTATAAATAAAGTATGTGAAACTTGTTGTTGTCGAAATCATGTTGAATTTGATCTACACCTACAATCATATAGAAAAGTTAACAATTGATCAAAATTTAGCCATCCCTGGAAGCACAACATAATTTGTGAAGTCTCTTCTATGTGAAAAATTAGAAAATTCGGATGAATTCAATGTTCAGTGTATAAAAAATGTATGTAATGATTGTGGAGATTTGAAGAATCTTTTACATGTTGACAATAATGAAATGCAAGTTACTTGGAAGAGATTTGAATATGAGACATACTTAACGAAGTTAGGAGTTGAGGCCAAAAAAATTGTTCTCAAAGAGAGTGGATTGCCTTACAATGAATTCATGAGTAAGTTTCACAATATTATATATCCACATATCTAGCATTGTCATGGTGCAAGATGGAAAGCTAAGAAATTTCATGATTCAAAGAATTTCTTTCCACCAGGTTGTATTCTCTCTATTGTAGATTTCTCTAAGAACTATACATTTAGTCCTCAAACTGAGATCCAAAGTCAATATTATCATTCAGAGCAAGTTTGCTATAGGCATACAAAGTTAGCGATCGATGGAATAAAAAGTAGCAAAGATGATAGAATTATCATAAAAAAGGTTCACTTTTATATCAGTGATGATACAAATCATGATAGAAGCTATGTAGCTCATTTTTTCAAAATGTTTTTTGAAGACCCGAGACGATGTGACATAAATCAAGAACAACACTGGATATGGTTTGATGGATGTGCTGGTAAATACATTGTTTTTAAACTTTTTTAAAAAAATTATATTTACTTTTAACTTTGAGACTTAAATTGCTTAATTTCTTATATATATATATAATTACTTTTTTGAAGCTAATTTGGTTTGAGTGTTATTATTTGTAACTTCACAGGACAATTTAAGTCTGCAAAAGCTTTTGTTTGGTTAAGCAGTCAACATGCTAGACGTAACACCAATTTTTTGTGGAATTTTTATGAGAGTGGACATGGAAAAGGAGAGCACAATGGAGCAGGAGCATGTGTGAAGCATGCACTTCATCAACATGAACTTGCTGGTATGCAACTTTCACCATATATATATATATGTCCAATTTAGCTTGATATTTTTTAAAAGATTAGACATATATATTTAAAAACTAAATTAAATTCTTTTAAGTTCCTTGAAAGTAATAGGTGACAAATTATGCCAACTTGTGTACTTGTAGGTAATTCCATACGGAATGCAAACAAAATTATTGAATGGTGCAAAAGTTATTTTTTTTCTCACGACTCAACATACAACACACGGTATTTTTGGGAAGTTACAAGTACATCTAGTCAAAATTTGTTAAAATTTTGAATTTCAAATTTCAAGTACATACATGATTTCAAATTGAATTTTCAAGTTTGAATTTAAACAGATATTGATCAATCAAATCCTTATAATCATCAAGCAATTCATGGTATTAGAAATCTGCATCAAATCATGAAAATGGGGAGTAGTAGGCCTTATGTAATTAATGTGAGAGAAAATGTTTTGTTTGATTGCGTTTGAGGACAATGAAAATATTGATCAATGTGAAATCTATTTAGAGAGATGTGTATGTTCACAATGGGAAATGGCAAATTAATATCGATACTCCTTTTCCTGAGATGACAGTAATAGATGTCTCACGAATCACTATATTGATTGATTACAAAGCGTGTATCCAATTTAGTTTATTTACGGGTGGAAATTGATTAATTTAGTTAAAATCAATATTTAAATTTATATATATATATTCTATGTTTAAAAGTAAGTTTCAAATACAAAATATAAATTTTTACAACTTAAATGTATAATTTACTTTATGTATATATGTGGTGTGTGTACATGAGATATTTTCACTGTAGTTGCAGATCCTGAAAATGCGGAAGTTGTAATTACTATCTACTAAGATGTATGCAACCAAAAAGAAAATTGGTGGAATTGATGATAGATGGTGATGGAAAATAGTATCCCATTGGATCAGTCGTTATTGAAGGCACATATTATCAACAAATAAAGATAGATAAAAATGGTATTATATTTGTTGATTATAGGCCAGAACAAAAGGTTCTACATTACAGTCACTTAGTTCTGGCAACAAAAATAAATTTAGAAAATTTACCTAAAAGAGGACATGCCAAACAAAAGTGGAGGTTGCCTATTGAAGATCATGAAAATATTTTAGAGATAATTAAAGATAGAGAGGATCCAAATTTTAGGTACCATGAGCTTTAAGTTGTTTTTTGGATATATGTACACATGTATGACTAGATCTATAATATATATTTGTATTGATTGGACATGTGACATGATTTAGAATGGTTTTTTATTTAGAATGTGACATATATGTTAGATCATATATATGCTTGATACAAAACCTAGTGACTTTAAAAATGTTTTCATTTACATTTTGCCTAAATTCCTTTAAATCATCTAGATTTCCAATTGCATTTTTACATGTTGGACATGGAATTATTTTAAGTTCACTCAAGAATCTTTGAATTCATTTGTTGAATTATCTTAGATCATACATATATATGTACATGCACACAATTTACTTGAAACTTAACTTGACTTAGAAATTAAAAAGTTCATGTATTTTGCCTTAGAAATTCCTTTAAATCATCTCTAGATTCCTTGATTGTATTTTTATGTTTGACATGGAATTGTTAAAATTTCACTTTAAAATATTTGAATTTAAATATTTGTTCAACTCCACTTATATACATGAGCTAGATTGAATATATATATGTGCAATTTGTACAAAACCTAGTTTATGTTCCAATTTTGCATTTAAATTTAAATGTTCCATGGAATTCTTAAGTTCATGAATCGCAACTCATTTGAGCGATTCCAACTCCACAAAATAGAAGTCCGAGCTAATTTGTTAGAATTATTGCCGATTGGGATGGAGTGAATTTGCATCTTTTTTGGGAGAAGAAGAATTCGCGTCTTTTCTAACCCGATTACAAAATAGGATCAAGCGCCACAGATATGAACTTTTAGCGTACAGTTACTTGGATCATATGAAAGAAGATTATAACGGACCCGCGGTCCAATATATCCCGG
This sequence comes from Sequoia sempervirens, assembly GCA_007258455.2. Lineage (NCBI taxonomy): Eukaryota > Viridiplantae > Streptophyta > Pinopsida > Cupressales > Cupressaceae > Sequoia > Sequoia sempervirens. The sequence continues at coordinate 6,070 of VDFB02151094.1, forward strand.
AACCAGATCATCAAGCTATTGCCAAATTTAAAAAAATGAGGGATCCTTCTTATTCCAACAAGAAGAATCGCGATAAGAAGAAGAATCCCGATTCTGCTAAGAAGAAGAAGTTAAAGAGTTCGGAGCGTTCAACAATGAAAAAGAACTCGTATTATTACTTCCAATTCTGGTTGTTCCCAGATATCAAAAGAAGGGTCCAGAACGCCAAAAGACTTGATGACCTTTTTCCTCCGAATATACTGAGAAAACAGATTAGAAAAATGTGGGAGTTTAGAGAACTTGAAATAGACAAGGACTTCGATGTTGATGCTTTTGTGATACAAAGTCTCAAGGAGCAGGAGGAGGAAAAACAACGTAAGCTCGCAGCAATCCAAAAGATTAAAGAGGAAAAAAAGAAAAACAAAGGCTCAGAAGGTCAAAAAGCGAATCAATGATATCCGGAGGATCCGCTCCTCAATACGTTCAGATCGAAAAGATCCGCCAAAGCGTTCACGGAAGGTCGTAAAGGTAAAACGACAAAGGGAATGATAGCTCCAGCAAATGAAAAAGGCAGGTACTTCGGCTCAGAATAAAGATCAGAACCGGGCAAAGTATAAGGTAAATCTGGTCGGTCATCCCGTCAGAATCAGCATGGATTCCGGGTCGAGACAATCAAATGGTTCGGCATCGATCAGATCATCAGATAAAGATAAAAACCTCATTTTGGAGCAGAAAGCATATAGAGCATTATTACGTTGCTTTGTCTCAACTCTATATAGATCCCTTTTCTATATGAATTTTTCCCCTTTACGATTCCCAATTTTGTATTTTATTATGTACAAGTAAATTACCGTATTAAAAAATTGATAAATAAAAAAGAAAAAAAAAAAAATACTATTAAAAATAGATTCTATTCGGAATAATACCTATGTTCTGTCTACATCAAGTTCCTTTTTTCCAGAGATATGTAAGAGATTATGATTAGTTTCACTTTATCCGGTATTAATAAAAAAGTACCCACGAGACAAATGATAAATGAAATTTACTTATCTAAGATCTGTGTAGAAGAAGTAGTACAAAAGATAAAGGAAAGGAAGATTTTTCGTTTCCTTCGTACTACTTCTTTTCAAAAAAATATCTATCCGACCCCTATTACTTTTTTTTTACTGATGACCTAGAATTCATCTAGATCATCAGTAATCACTGTATTTTGCTTTGACTCACCGTTTGTGGAGGTTTTAACACCAGTTGAACTATGCGGTCTTGTGTCATTATCACGGATAATGGGTTTGATGCATTATTTGCAGCTAATCATTATTCTTGCCTTCTCGAGGAAAAAGCTGTTACATCCATCGGTGGGTTGTAAAGGAGTATGTGCTAGGGTGTATGTGCGACTCGTTTGGATCAGAAGCTGAAACGGACCAGGAAATTGCTCTAACAGGAAGCAAGAAGAACTTTCCTTCTGTTAAAAAGTACAGATCTATCATCTACTCTTACCGGGGATGAAATTTATGGTTTCCATTGGTGCAAATCCAATCACCTTGATGTGGGATGAAAAGCAATTCCTCATTGGTAGCGAATGGTCATCAATCCATTGAGCGAGGAAATAATGCAAATTGAAAAAACATAAATATGTTTTTATTGCTGCGAGAACGGACAAAAGGTCCGCTACCTTGCCAACTCTCACAATTACATGTCGTTACTGTATCTATAAATCTTATCATGAGAGTATTTCTTACTTGACAATTCGGGGGGGGGGAGAGTAGAGCTGAAAATGGTAAACTATACAAGTTACCAAATACTCATCTTATATCTTAGGGCTCCGGCGTATAGAGAGGACCTTACCGTTAGAAAAAGAACCATAGAAGCGAAGAAATCCATAATATATATATATATATATATATATATTCTATTTTTTTTTTCTTACTTAAATGCAAGGTCCGATCCCTTGCCTACTTGGAAGGTACCTAACTGAAGAGAATTATGGTTGGGAAGGTTAGAGTAGCAAAAGCCATTGGAATCTCTATTTTATACATTAGAACAATCAGTTTTGTTCTTAATAAACAAAACAAAAAAATGATTGATCATGCGGGAAGTTAATTTCATTTTGATTATAACTATGTTGATTAAATCGTCGTAAATCCAAGTAAATTTTCCTTATTATTTTGATCTTTCCCCTCATCAATAGGATTGAGATAAAGGTCAGAGAGTAAACTGAATAATTCCCGATCTGGAATCTCCTTTGGCACAATACCTTCTGGTTGGGACAATATTTGATCCGCTATGTCTAAATAATATTCACATACATAGTTAAGGGATGGTTCGGATCCAACCATTTCAAATAAGGTTTTCCCCTTGACTCTCGAAACTCGAATATCTTCAATAAGAGGTAACACTTCTATTACGGGCATTGGACAGGCTTCTACATATTTATTAATAAGATCTCTTTTAGATGTACGATTTCCAACCAAACCTGCTAATCGGAGTGGATGTGTACGAGCTTTTCCCTGATAGAAGCAGTAATACGATTAGCTGCAAATAATGCATCAAATCCATTATCTGTGATAATGACACAGTAATCTGCATAGTTCAACGGAGCAGCAAAACCTCCACAAACCACGTCACCCAATGCATCAAATAATATTATATCATATTCGTAAAATGCATTTAATTCTTTTAACAATTTCACAGTCTCTCCTACCACATATCCCCCGCATCCAGCTCCTGCGGGTGGCCCCCCAGCTTCCACACAATCTACCCCTCCATAACCTTTGTAAAGATTTGATCGAGTGCTGGAACATTTTGAACTTATTAAGTTCTCACCAAAGTAGTTGGACCCAAGTCTTCTAGATTTTTCTGACGACGTAGAGGTCGGGTAACCAATTCAAGTACATCTCTTGCATTGGCAAACCCATGAATCTGGGCAAAAGTAATTTCAACTGACCATTTAGTACTAATTCCTCTTGCCTCTAACGGGTTAGCATGAGCCATTCCCGTGATAGCTAAATCGGGTTTTAATTCGCGTATACGTCGTATTTGATTCGAATTATCTGGTTTCTCCACAATTGGTGGTATTGGTACACACATCTTTATACATGTATCTTGTAAAAGTGATAATTCAGCAGCTTGATATCGCTTATCCATATATGGAATGCCAATTTCATGAACAATCATTCCACATCTGATTAAGAATCTTGCTAGAGATACTTCTAGCAGATTATCTCCCATGAAAAAGACAGATTTACCACGTACCAAATCAAGATAATCCTTTAAGCTTTCCCATATCAGTTCCTCCCTTTCCTCCAAACCTTGGGGTTCAACATCAAATACAGGACAAATCTTTTCAATCCAAGCACGCGTTCCGTCTGGACCGATAGGAAAAGGAGCTCCAATTAATTGACATTTTTCGCGTCTTACCAAAGTTGTCGCTGTCCGACTCAAAAATGGGTTAACACCACAAACATAAACTCCATCACCCAATGATGGAAGATCAGTATATTTTTGAGCAGGTAACCAACCTGATACCTTGATGGATTGACGTTTTAATTCTAGATTTAGTTGAGAAGCCACATTGGACGGCAAAGATCAAAATAAAAAGAAAGGGTAAAGAAGGGTAAAGAAAAACAGGGTAAAGAAAAACAGGGTAAAGAAAAACAGGGTAAAGAAAAACAGGGTAAAGAAAAAGATGAAGAAGAAGAAATTAAGCAATTAAGAAAGTAAGTACAAAATATGCTTGTACCAAGTATGCTTGATTCTGTAAACAGAGAACTTATCATTTATATAGAAAAAGTGGAGAAACCTTATAGAGAACCCAAAATTCTTGCGGAATATATTGCTCTACAACTAAAGGAGAGAGTTGAAATAAGAAAAATAATGAAGAAAGCTATTGAACTGGCTGAAAAGGCAGATGTAGAAGGTATTAAAATACAAATTAAAGGTCGTCTTAACGGAATTGAGAGAGCTCGTAAAGAATCGGCTATGCAAGGTAGAGTGCCCCTACAGACCCTTCGAGCTAAA
>VDFB02151095.1:0-26390 GCA_007258455.2 Sequoia sempervirens
ATCCACTTCTTCAACAAAGGCATTGAAGTCAATCTCTTTGGCTTCATATTGATCTATACAATGGAGGAATTTCAAAAGGTCAGTATCATCATTAAAGACCTACCAACTATATATGTTATCAGGGACTGTAGGCCTTGTCTTGAACTCAATTTGTGATACTCCAGCCAATGTAATGTCATCTCTTTTTAGTGCCACTTTTGCTAAAAAATATGCCATTATGTTTTTTGACCTATCAATCCACTCAATTGAGAATGCATCAAACAACTCAATTGTGTCCCATACAACATTCATGTATTGTTTCGATCTTTTATGTTTCGCTGCATATTTGGACTTAACTTGTGAAACAACCAACTCAGAATACCCTAGGACAGCCAACAACTTAATTTTATGTTTCACAGCTATGTTCAAACCTGTCAATAGAGCTTCATATTCCACCACATTGTTTGTACATTCAAATGTTAATAGGAATGAATACTTAAATGTAATACCTTTAGGTGAAACAAACACAATCCCAGCTCCATTACCTTCTTGGTTGCATGCTCCATCAAAATACATTTTTCACACTTCATTGTAGTTTTGTGCCACATACTTTTCAATTGGGTTAGTATTGACTAATTCTAGCTGGGCTGATTCTATCTTAAAACTTCCAAGATCAACATCATAAAAATAATTGATTTGATCTTGTGGTACATAGTAAACAACTTGATTCATCCTTGGCCCCCTGTATAACTTCACTTCCTGACCATTTACTGGAATTGTTGCATAAGATAGATCAAACTAGACATATTTTCACCAACTACTGCCATCCATTGTCTTGATAGAAGCATCCCAAACTGAGGAGGGGTGTCAATTACTATTATATCAATGTTATAGGCCACCTGAGGATAAGTAGCAAGCTTGAATTCAACATCGCTCATTATACCCACCACAAGAACAGGTCGGTTATCCATTGCATAGCACTTGCCTCCAGTTGTATCCACCCACATGCCAAGTTGTTTCATAACTCCTACTAGCATAATATTTATGGCAGCTCCAGAGTCTACCATGCAATTTGTCAGCAATTTGTTATTTATGAGTAAGGTAGTGAAAAAAGGATCAACCTGTGGGGGACTTAATAATGCATTACTAAGGCACACTTTTGGGATATTCACCTTCTCTTACTTATTTTTAGTGGCCATCTTACTTTCTAAATTCATATGTCTTTCCTTCCCATTTGTTATTAATTGGACAACACTATCTCTGTACTCCTTAATTTTCATCATCTCAAGTAGTGGGACAGACATCTTTACCTGAGATAAAGCCTGAGTGAAGTCAAAAGAAGAATCCTCCACTTTAACCATTTTCTTTTGTTCTGACGTTTCTCCTTTGTTTTCTTCCTTTTCTCCTTTACTTGGCTAATTAGGCTTTTACATTTCTTTGTGTAATTCCTTCACTTCCTCCTTTTGGATAGGCTTCTGTTTACTTTCATCATGTTGTTTATTTTCTGCCCTTTTCACAATTCCTTGTGTCACCTTTTGTTCTTTCATAAAGATTCCCCTAGGGGTACCTTCCTTCTCATTTATGATCCTATTTCTCAACCAGTACTTACTCTTTGCTTCTTCAACTGTAGCAATAGTTAATCTCTCTATCTCCTCCTCAGTAAGCTTCCTCATACTGCATTGAGTAGGTGTTTCAACATAATGTTGCTCTGTATAATCTTCTTCAGAGTTAGAAAGTATCTGTTGCTCAGCCATGTGGACATTGTATTTCTGATTTGAAACATCATACTCATAACCTTCATCCTCTGAAGATGAGTACGTCTCCTCCACGTGGTGAAAAGTGTTTGAAGTCAAATACACTGTGTGATCTTCTCCACTATTTCCCATCAACATTCCTTCCTCTTGCATTCTTTGGGCTACAACACAATAATTTGGGGAATGTGTCTTATCACAAACTTCATAGAAATAATTGTTATTCACCATATAGGTTCGCTTCTTCCTCAATGGATCAGGAGTTTCTTTGTTTCTAGGCCTATCTATTATAGGTTTTCCATCTTTCCAGTTTGTGTTATAAGGCATGTCATGCAGCCTAGGCCTTTCATTCTTGTATGTGTTCTCCTGTTTGTATTGATAATTATTGGTTTGCTGGGGAGTCCTATGATTGTCTCTTTTATCAATTATCCCAACAACCCTTCTATTATTTTCAATTGTTCATGTTGTCTTCTGAGCTTTATCCAAGTCTCTTGGGAACCTATTTCTCAGTTCATACCCTATTTTAGGATCAAATATTCAAATAAACACTCCAATGCCAAAGTCTAGTAATTTTGATTCAAGAGGTATTTATTCTGTAGTTTTATTGAATCTTCTTGCTGAAATCATAAATTGAGTCATTTTATTTCCTCAATTGATATCAATTCAATATTAGTAAGAGTAAAGCATCGTGTGTACTAATTCCATATGTTTCGAAAGAACCTTGGAAATATTTGAAGTAGAATCAATATAGGGATGCTGTTAGGGCTGGCTGAACCAATCTCTTTGTTTCTTTAGTGTTTAATTTCATGAATAACCTCTATATGTAAAATCTCTCTTCATATAAGGTACACTAAATCTTGAATGAAGGTACTAAACCCTTAAATGGTCTTCAGTACTTCCCCACTATTTCTTGTAACCTAGGCACCAAACCCTCTCCAACTACCAAATCATAGGGTGGGAAGTGCTGTCCCAAACCCTGCTAAATCAAATTGTCTAATCATTGTTGTATATTGGTGAGGGAGAGGGTTAGGTGGGCACTGATACATTGGGTTATTATATTGTGTATTATGATGTGGCATATAATTCTAACCATGAGGTGGTTGAACATTTGTATATTGTGTGGGAATATTGGGTGGATGATTTGGTTGTCTGTATTGATTCCCTACTTGATGGTGAGGGACCCTTGGTGGCTCAGAAGGCCCTGCACCATGATTACCCTATTTATGAGGTGGTACATACTTTGGGGGGCAACCAACTGTATGAGTAATGTTCTGAGCTTTCTATAATTTGAATTTTCTCATTGCTTGTATCATCTAGGCCTTCTCATGTTCTTCTCTCTCCTTTCTTTGAGATTCAAACCATGCTTTTAATTCTTCATAAGTTAAAGATTCATAATCTTCTTGAGGAGTTTCTTGATCAGTGGGTCCATTCTGATTACCTTCCATTTTTTGATCATATTAATGCTAAATTATGATTTGTTCAGCCTTGAGTTCAGCTCTAAACTCAGCCTATTTCTGAGGATCGTAAAAAGGATTTCTTTGATCTTCTAGGGTACAAGGCTCTGCACTTGAATTATCTCTCCATGTATCATAACAATCATATTTTTCACCATGTGGTATTGATGATTTTTCTTTGTTCGTCATGCACATGTCCTCACTTATCCTTTTACCCTTATCAATCTTATCATCCTTGTGTGTCCACTTACTACTGCTAGCAGGGGCTCCAATATGACCTCCCCTATATTTAGATCTTCTTCCATTCATGTTGCAATGTTCTTTTCAGAGTCGCCACTCACTTTCTTAAAAGTGAGAAAATGTTTAATGTTTCTTATTCCCAACAGAGTCTATATGGATTTTGGACTCTATGATTAAGGCGCAGATTCTGAGTTAATCCCTAGTAGAGTCACCAATTTGTTAGCTCTCAAAAATGCAGGTAAGAATACCTCAAGAGGTTTCCAATCTCTGGTACGTTTTAGGGTAATAGACAAAGCCAAATGGTTTAAGCTTTCTACTCTTTAGGTGTTGCTAGACCTAGGTGGGTGTACCTATATGAATTGGGAAGACTTGACTTATGATCTTCCCTCTTGCAGTGATTTGTCCACAATGGCAGATGAAAATGGACAAATAAAATTAAATTTGGTATAAATTGTATAGCAGTATTCCAGACTAAATCCTAATATGTTTAGTTAACAGATGTAAAAAATATGAATGAAACTAAGTAATGAAAGAAAACGGAGACTAGTGCCTTATTGGGTATGTAGAGTCAAATGAAATTTTAAATGAACGACTTCTTTCTGGAGGAAATAAAAATTTGTTTGGCATATGTTTTGTTTATAACTTGTATAAACATGCAAGACTGTGATTATTAAGTTCTTCTTATTGATCCAAATGAATTTACCTAATTACTATGATTAATTAAAAGGATTTAATCCTTCCTTGAAAGAATCGATCAACCAATCACATAGATACAACAAATGTGCACTGATAAACCAAACATAAACTTGTTATGTCAATTTAAATAATCAGACAACATCAATCTTGGAGACAACTTGAATAATACTTTTAATGAGCACAACAAACAATTGACACTAGAAATACACCAGCAAATTAAATGATTCTCATTGATATCTCCATAATTTCAAAACATGCATCATAGTCTCAAATTTGTGAAGCATTGTGTTCTACTGTATTCTGCTATCTATCTTCTATCCTATTCTACTTATATCTATTTCATTTCTTAAATAGATATTTATACATCAAGTACACGAAAAGACACATCCTTTCAGAAATGTCATAAGTTTACATAATGAAAAAATTAAAGGATGATTAATCTCTATTTAGCCACAAATGAATCTTAGTTAGATGATCCAAATAATCCCGGTGCTCATGTGTATCCGCATCTTCGATTGCATTCTGTATTGAAATCTCCATTTTTATTATCTTCTCATCCTGCTCACTCACCTCATCTAACATCGTTCCTTCAGTAGTGGCAACCTTCAGAATTTCGTGTAGCATTGATTCATTCTTACTTTTCCATTTGGCAGCTTCTTTCAGCTTCCCTCTATCATTAGAGAGAGCGATCGATATTTTCATAGAAGCATCTATCAATCCCTACACACCTCCCTGCAATTCATCATGGAACTTTTGATGCCGATTTATAAAATGATTAGCATTTTCAATTGCTACACTATTAGCAACATCTCTTTGGCTCACCTTCTGAAACTTCTCCATAATTCGTTCATTCATCCTTTCATGCTCTTTCAATGCAACAAGTGTATGAGAGTACTTTCCCCAAAGCTTACTTAACCAAGATGCTAAACCATCCTGCCTCTTCTTGATTATTGCCACAACTGCATCATATTTTCCTTGGGAATATACACTTGATCCTTCCCAATGATCCTTTGATTGAGAGCTTTTTCCTTGAGTAAGCATCCTGGGTGTCTTCATAGTAACACCAAATAAATCCTTTAATCTATCATTTTCTCTCAGCATCCTTTCGTTATTTAGTTTGTACATTTCCCTTTCTTTTATCAACATTTGAATTTGTGCCTTGTTCAGTTTTGCAATATTTACTCCAGTTTCTGTAGTAGCCATAGGATCAGCCTCTCCAACCTTTAGGTTCATGACATGGCCAAAATGCCTTTTCCGTATCAATAACTACTGACTTTCTGTGGGGTGGGTACAAGGCCCAAATCATCAATTATCCTTCATCAGTATTGTACTTGGAGCCTGCATACACTTTTGCTACTTTTTCTTTGTCAAGCTTGTGTGTAGCATTACTGTCCTTCAAGAAAATATCAAAGACCAATGCAGAATTAAGATCAAGCCCAAGAAAGATCATGACACCAGCATTCTCCAACATTTTCCTTCCCTTTTTAGGGGTCATACCAATCATTTCCTCATCCACAGATTTTTTCAATTGATTCAACAATTGTTCTTCATTTCCTGTAGTAACATCATCAACTTTATCCCTTATTTCTTTCCCTTTTTGTTTGACTACTCTCACCAAGTTTTCTACTTTTAACTTTTCCAGAACCAGGGGACTCCATTCTTCAAGATTATAGAAGTTAAAAATTGGAAGGCTAAGATGCAATCACTTACAATATACTGCTTGAGCTCCTCAGGCTAAAAGATGTCCTGGTTCTCTGTTCACGCTGCTAACTCTTCTGTAATCAATTCAACACTAATGCATTTGATTGAATTTTCCCTATTATATCCTGTCATGCCATTAATGTGTCAGCTAAAGCACAAATGAAGATTTATTTGAAACATACACTGTTGCATCAAATGTCTTGTTGGTGAGAGATTTTCAAATCTGGGATGAAATATTTTTTGCAATGTTCATTAAACCTTTCGCCAAGAAATTCTGTGGTCTCATCGACATTTGGAATCATACCGATGACAATCACTTCAGTCTTTCATATTGCTGTGAAAATTCTGAGTCAGGGAGATGTTTCATAGAGTTCATTGTGTCTTTCCGATATGCACCCTGTAGTATCTTTCTAGTCGCTGAGACATCATCACACTCTCACCGATAAAACTACACCTTGATATGACTTTGAAAACTCGAAAAGACTCATACTGACATGAACTCTCTCACCGAACCCTTTTCTCCAATATGTTCCATTCGGCAAGACATTCCCCGAAGTGTTTCATCGGTGTAACTTTCACTTTCGACGGAACTCACGTTGAAGACCTCTTCTCTTGCCAATGCGCATCTCTATCAGTGTGACTTTTGAGTCAGCAAGACTACATGACCTCCTCCCGATAGCCTTCTGATGGAAACCCCTTGTGCTTTATTAGCAAGACTCGATGCTTTTGGTAAGACAACACTCTGATAACCTTTTGTTTGGCAGATACATCACTCCATGTGCTAGTCGGTGAGACACATATGAGTTCATTATGACTCATTCCGATAACAATTCTCTTGCCGATATGACTTTTCTGTCACTAAAACAAAAGATGTGTCCTACCAGTAGTTTGTAAAAAGTATGCATTAGTGAAAATATCATAGGTCGGGGAGACCTTCACCCTGTCTTGCCGATATGGGTAATATAATGAAATATCAAGGACTAGATGGATTTAAATGGATCATATGACAAAATATAAGCAAAACGTTATGAGGAGGGAATATTATGCTTATGATGAGGACTTATTTTGGAAACTCATGAATACAATTGACTGTGAAAATTCAAAATTTCATAGTTCTAACACATCCAAATACTCTGATTTAGAGGAGCCAAGTTCTATTGCTGATTCGGTTGCAGGAGGGTTTTTGCTAGGGTTTGTGCCAAAAGTAGAAGCTCCAGGAGTGGTTTTAGTAACCCTCTCACCCTACTAAATTTATGAGCTTGAGGTTGACCTCTAGGATCCTCATTTTCCAATATGAACTGATTAAATTTGAAAAATTCTTCCCATGACATACCAAAAACTTCTTGTAAATATTTTTCAACTAACAATTTTATCAAACAATGATGGGAAATAGAGTTTTCCCTACCCTTTTGTGTTTCGGCTGCCATGATTGCAAGGAGGTTGTATAGAACATTGGGAATGTTCATCCTTCTTCCATGTCTCCTATAGTTTAGAAGCTTAAAATGTACAGAGTAAAGGCATGATTGGTGACCCTCACAGATGAGATATTTCATAATGTAGACAACAACTTGTTTCCATTTTCCTGGCAGAGAATTTATCCTTGTTCCTTTCTTATCCACAACAAGTAGAGGATCACTAGGCTTAGTGAATTCTGGCCTAGCTGACCTGGCATTCTTGGAAATAGGGTAGGGTTCTCCTTCAACAAGAAAACCTATTACTTCAACAATTGTCTTCTTAGTGGCTATAAATTCTATCCCTTTCACCATTGCCTTACCATCAGAAAGTGTTTGTGCAAATTCCAGAGCAATGTCCTCATTAAAACTGTCTAGTTTCAAAAAGTAGTCTAACCATCCACAATTTCTGAATTTGGCCAGACAGAGTGCATCCTGTAGTATCATCTGATGAATAGTAGGTTCATTTCTGATCAGCTGACCTCCCATTGCTTCTACCCACAATCTGGCAAACACTTTTGCAAGGGTTTCTTTCCTACAATCCTTCTCCTGAAAACCCAATTTCTCATACTTCCTACAACTCTTCTTTAGTGCTAACTCCAATGTCATGTGACTCTTCAATTCACCTTTTTGGTGACATTAAGACTATGACTAAGGTAGTAAAGAAAGAATAAATAAGGGCTATCATCAAAAGAAATGGCAGCGGTTCATTGTCATATCATACTTGCAAACTGTCATTTCAACTATATCATTTCAAATTTTCTGCAATGCTAGTGCATGGATAACATGTATGACACATGGACATGTGGTTTCACACTGTTGGCCTTTCCATTGCACCAAAAGGTCGACCTATCAATTCCCGATACAAGCGTTAGTTAAGATCCATAGGAGGTGGTTAGACCATGTCACAAACCCAAGCGTTGTACTACAAGGAAGACCAAGGGACACACCATCTTGTAACAATCCCCCCAACACAAGTGGGGGTTTGAACCTATTACCAGCTCTGATACCAATTGTCGGCCTTGCCATTGCACCAAAAGGTTGACCTGTCAATGCCCAATAGATGCATCAGTTAAGATCCATAGGAGGTGGTTATACCATGTCACAAACCCAAGCATTGTGTTGCAAGGAAGACCAAGGGACACACCATCTTGCAACACAAAATCCCCCCCAACCAAGATTAGAGCATGTGTCCGCATAGGTTGGTATACAATTATGATGTGACAGGGTAGAGTACAAATATATGCTATGTGAAATATCAACATTCATATAAAATAATTAAACAAATTCATTTAAGATATCTAAGATATAGCAAGTTGTTACACACCTACCTAAAAATTTGGAGTCTAGTTTGCAAAGAATGTGGAAGGAAGTACGAGTTGCTTTAAAAGTATAGCTAAGTAATTAAATGAAGTGCTTATGGAGTGAAGTGATGGCAGAGTGAAGTGATGGTGGAGTTATGGAAGAGAGAAATGATGGAGATGAATTGGTGGATGGATTTACTAATGGTGAAATTGATTCCCACAAAAAGTGGAAATCTTTATTATGATTGCATGCATACCTTGACTAGTCAGAAGGAGGGACACTAGGTTCACTTCCTTCAGCTACAGGAACTTCAGAGGTTTGATTTTGAATAAATTGCTACATGAATTCATGTTTGGAAGCCGATTTATGGTATAACCTAGAAGGCAGGTACCATTGACCAAGATCTTAAATTTGACAGGGTCAATGGTTGTGAGTTGAACAACACCATTAGAGAAGACCTCTACAACTTCATATGGCCCCAACCACCGAGTTTGTAGTTTTCCTACATTATCTTGATACCTGGAGTCATAAAGGAGGGCCCAGTCACCTAGCTGGAACTTCTTCTCCTTTATGTATTTGTCATGCCTATTAGCTCTCAAAAACACAGGTGAAATACCTCAAGAAGTTTCCAAACTCTTGGTACATTTTAGGGTAACAAACAAGGCCAAATGGTTTAGACCTTCTTTTCTTTAGGTGCTGCTAGACCTAGGCGGGTATACCTATATGAATGAGGTAGACTTGACTTATGTTTATTCCTTAAAGTAATTTACCCACGATGGAAAATGAGAGTGGATAAATAAATTTTATTTTGGTATATATTGTATAGCAATATCAAGGCTAAAACCTAATATGTTCAATTTAACAGATGAAACTAAAATGATGAAAATGTAGAGACTAGTTCCTTATTGGGTATGCAGAGTCAAATAAGAAATCTAAAATGAGTAACCTCTTTCTAGTAGATACTCTAATTGTTTGGCATATAAATTTGAGTCTATAACTTGTATAAACATGCAAGAATATGATTACCAAATTCTTCTTAATGATCCAAATGAGATTCCCTAATATTATGATCAACTAAAAGGATTTAATCTTTTCTTGAAAGAACCAATTAATAAACCATACAAATACAACAAGTATGCACCGATAAACTAAATATAAGCTTGTTATATCAATTTAAATAACTAGAAAACATTAAACTTGGAGAAAACTTTAGTAATACTTTCAATTAACACAACAAACAACTCATACCAGAAATGTGCCACCACATCAAATGATTTTCATTGATATCTCCATAGTTTCAAACATGCATCATAGTCTCATGATTGTAAAACATTGTAATCTATTGTATCTTTTTCCTATTCACTATTCGCTATATCCCTTTCACTAACAAAAATGGATATTTATACATCAATTGCTTGAAAGGATACATCCTTTCAAAATGTCCTATGTTAAAACAACAATAAATTTAAAAGGGTAATTAAGCTCTCTTAAGCCATAAATGAATCTTTGACAAGTGGTCCAAGTAGTCTTGGCACTCATGCGTATCTACATCTCCCATTGCATTCTGGATCATGATCTCCATTTTCACCATCTTTTCATTCTGTTTGCAAGCTTCATCCAATGTTGTATCTTTCACGGTAGCTATCTTCAAAATTTCTTGCAATATTAATTCACTTTCACCTTTCCACTTAGTCATTTCTTTTAATCTTCCTTTATCAGCAAAGAACGTAGTCAACCCCTTTTTGGTGGCATTAATTAATCCCTGCGCATCCCCTCACAATTCTTCAAAGAAGTCTCGGTGCTTATTCATAAGATGATTCATAGCCTCAATTGCCACATTAGCAGAAACATCCCTCTGGTTTATTTCTTGAAGCTTCTCCAGAATCCTACCATCCATTCTTTCGTGTTCTTGCAATGCAACAAAGTTATGTGAGTGTGTTCCCCAGAGCTTATTCAACCAAGTTGTTAGACTGGCTTGTCTTTTCTTAATTATTGCTACAAGTGCATCATATTTCTCTTGAGAGTATGCACTTGATCCTTCCCAATGATCTTTTTCTTGTGAAATTTCAACATGAGTGAGCAACTTGGTTGATTTCATTGTAACTCCTAACATTTTTTTTAGGTGGTCATTTTCTCTCAACATCCTCTCATTATTCATTTTGTACATTTCTCTTTCCTTGATTAACATCTATATTTGAGCTTTGTTCAGTTTTGCTACATGATTCCAATCTCTGTAGTTGCCACAGGATCAACCTCTCCAACCTTTAAATTCATAACATGCTTGAATTCCTTCTCAATATCAATGACAACTAATTTCCTATGAGGTGGATACAAGGCCCAAATCATTAATGGCTCTTCATGTGGATTGTATTTTGACCCTGCATATACTTATGTCACCTTTTCTGGGCTGAGCTTGTGTGTAGAATTACTATCTTTCAGAAAACTATCAAAGACTAATGCATAATTGAGATCCAATCCTGGAAAAATCATAACACCAACACTTTCTAACATTTTCCTTCCCTTTTTAGGGGTCATACCCACCATCTCTCTATCCAGACTCATCTTTATATCATTTAGTAATTGTTCTTCATTACTTTGTGTAACATTATCAACCATTTCTCTTATCTCTTTTCCCTTTTGTTTATATAAAAATGATTTAAATTTTGGAGAATTTATAAATTCGTTATCTACTACAAATGACTTATACTCCACGTGCCTTGCATTTGTATCTATGCTCTCTTCAACATTTATTTCCCTAGCAGGGTAGGTGTAATCATGAGTTCTCAATCTTGACATCTTATTGGGATGACCTTATGGCACATTACCCTTAGATGCATCTTCCCCAGAAGATAACAACTTTGTATCTTGCAACCCTTGATTATATTTTTCAACCACCATTTCTGCTTCTTCAACTTCTAGGTTCCTGATCATATCATCAAACTGATAGGGTACATGTTGATATCCTCCAAAGTTTATCTTTTGTCTAGTATAATTAATATATCCTTCTGGATCAAAATTATTTCTAGGTGGTTCTCTTTCCATGTTGTATTGCAGTAACTTATCTAGAATCAAGTTGTACCCTTCCTTTGCCAATACAGTAAAATCAATGAAGCATAATGTACTAGGCATAAAAGCCTATTTTCCAAAGGAGCTCAAATTCATAACATTGGAAAAGTCCATTTGCCTAACAATTTCCAAGTATGCAATCTTGTCCAGGACTGTTTTAGGAAAAATGAATGGGGCATCTTCAAATCCGTAAACCCTAATCATGGTAGCATCATCCAAACAATACCAATCCCCCTAATCATGACTAATTGGCCCATTGAAGTCTTTAGGCCTGAGAAACCTATTTATCTCATTTGATAGAGAATAAGCACATGGATTATTATAGACTTTGTACAATGGTTTTACAAAATACTCCTCAAAGTGTATGAAAAAATAATTAACAAACTTGCTATCCCAAACAACAGTCCATAATTGAACAGGTAATGACTTACCTTCCTTATCAAATTGGGAAATTCTCATTTCATGAGGCCACAAACCTAACTCCTGTCCAAAATACAACACCATATGCATCAACAACGAATAATGCTTAAGATGTAAGATAGAGGCTCCACTTTTCACTATCATCAACCAAGAATCAAGCCCCTTAAAAGTGTATGAGTCATAATAAAAAGGTCTAGAGTTGTGATATTGAATATCTACTGAAATTATCATAGGCACGATTGACATATATTCAGGAACTTCCATTCCCAATATTTGGCCTACCGAGAAATAAGTATACTTCATATAGGGTTCAAAAAGATCAACATGGAAGGGGGGTCCATTACTATCCTCTAGCGGAATTGGTTTTCCATCCTATTTAATTCTGTGCAATGGAAGCCTCCACCTTTATAAATTGTGTCCATTCTCCCGAATTCTCTTTCTAATTCTTCACATATGATTTTCTCATTGCAAACCCCTTCCAATTTGAAAACCTCGCCTATTACATCTTCTGATATATGCATCAATGGTTTCCTAGATGGGTCACAGATGGCTTTGAGTTTTGAATTATAATGAGCAGCCAACAATCTCACCAATTCAACATTGACAAATATATTAGGGCAGACCAACTTTCCTAGATTAAACTTCCATAGATTACATACTGGTTCAAAGCGATTCCTCCGATAGTAATGAAAACTAAAAAGTTCATAGCCTCTTATTGGTGTCCAAATATTCAGGTCTTTCATCCAGCTTCATCCCAACTCTTGCCTTGCATTTCTCTACCCCAGCCAAATCAGGGACGGTCAATAAGATCTGCTTATGAACTTTCGGCCAAGGCTCTGCCTAATTTTGCCTTTTGTTTTTCCTCTAGACTGACTACTTTCCCCATGTTTTCTCCCCTTCAATTTTCCTGAACTAGTGGCTTCCATTCTCCAAAAATTGCAGAAATCAAAAATTATAGAAGTCAAGGCACAAAGAGCTTACTGTATTTCGCTTGAAAATTTTGAGTTGAAAAAATGCTCTAGTTCCTTTCGCTGGTCCCATGCTTTTCCCACATCAATTCTACAATAGGGGTTTTCAATTGAATTTTCCTTAATCATATTATTGTTACTTCTATGCTCTCTTTAAAAGCATTAATGTTTTAGCTAAAACACGAGTGTAGCAGGTTTTTTCAAAACTCTCACTGTCACATCATGTAATCTTGTGGGCAAGACATTTTCAAATCTTGGGCGATCCTTTTATTCAGGATTTTACCAACGTTCACTAAACACCCTCTAAGACATCTTGTAGTTTCCCCGACACTCCCCCAAGTCTCCCTCGAGAGTTACCTTTGATTCCACCACGCGCAAGCATGTCACTGCGGACTTTGCCTGGGGCAGATGTGCCCTCCACTTACTCTCAGATCTTGTCATACATTCCTCACACCATTGTCAGGTGCCACTATTCTCTCATGGCCAGGAAAAAGTCATTCAGATGACTCTCATAATTCTCCATGAAATCATTTGCCGATGATCAAAATGTATCACCAAGGCCTTACAAATGCAATCTTATTGCGTATTGCTAGGGTTTGATATGACCCGAAATTAGAATCAGAGAAAATCCTTCGCTTTTATCGTTAGCGATCGTAGCCAGGGCTACGTGATCTCCACCACCAACCCAAGTTCCAGCCTGATATAGTTCTTGTGCTTTGGATCGGGTATACTACATATGTGCTCCGCTGAAGCATGACTCCACCCTAAATGACTGCTGTCTTGTCGATAACCTTTTTGTTGAGACCGCAGAACTACATTACGCTGAAGGCGAATCCTCGGCGAAATCATATCGGGTGCGATATCTGCTGACCTCTTCCATGCAATCAAAAGTAAATATGTGTTAGGTATAAAATAGCTTATGTGGCTCCGGAAGATGATCTATATCATCCTGCCATGACTTTATATATATTCAAATGCTTCATAGTCAGTGAACTTTATGGGACCAAATGATAAATAATGACTAGAACATGGCGACAAAGAAAATTACATCAATTTTATATTCATGATATGGGCTTCTTTGGAAAACTTTTATGAGTATAGACAACTATAAAATTTTCAAATCTTACAGTTCTAACAATGCCATATGATTCTATGATTTTGTACTATCTTAGTATGATGAAGAGCGAACTTTCTTATCTCATGCAAGGCATTCAGTTGCATGATTTTTTCCTTTTGTGCCTTAGATATGTCTATCCTAAGATCTAGTGCAGTTCTAAGAGTTTTATGCTCAAACTCTATAGGCATCATGGTTGTTTTTCCATACAATAATTCAAAAGGAGTGAAACCAGTGGTTCTATAAGCCTAGACAGCTTCTGACAACCTATTTTCCCAATCTTTCATGTGAATAGCCACTGTTTTGGTCAAAATAGCCTCTATTTCCCTATTTGTCACCTCAGTCTAGTCATTGGCTTGAGGGTGATAGGGGGTGGATTTCCTATGCCTTACATTATATTCATTGACCGATGTTGTGACAAGAGTTGATGTAAAATGAGTCCCTTGATCAATAACGATCTCTCTAGGAACTCCATAACGTGTGAAGATTTCTGCATAGAGGAATTCTACAACTTTATTGTCTCTAGCACATTTCATAGCTTTGACCTCAACCCACTTGGTCACATAGTCAGTGCAAACCAAAATGTAATATTTTCCATTTGATGGTGGATCAATTGGACCTACAAAATCAAGTCCCCATTTATCAAATGGTGTGATGACTACCCGAGGGTATAGAGGCATCTCATCAGATTTAGTTGGCCGGCCCATCATTTGAAATCTATCACACTTTCTAGTATACTTTCTTGCATCCTTATGAAGTGTAGGCTAGTAATATCCTGTATTAAGAATCTTCATTATTTTCCTCTTAGCTATAAAGTTCCCTCCACAGGGTTCATTGTGACATTCATGTAGTATATCATAGGTTTCATCCTCTCTTACACATCTCCTCATCACATGATCTGGTCCAGTGTAGAATATACATCCTACAATCCATGAGAAAGGAAAAGTTTTCTCAATAAGAACTCTTCTCTCTTTTGGAGAGAAATGAGGGTGAACTCTCCATGTAACTAGATAATTTTCTATATCTACATACCAAGGTGTGTGTGCATTGATGGAAAAAAAAATTTCATCAGGGAAAGAGTCATCAATGACTTGAGTGTCCTCTGATGTAGTCAATCTGGAGAGAAAGTCTGCCACAACATTTTCCTTGCCTATTTTGTTTACAATGGTGATATCAAATTCCTACATTAACAAAAACCACCTTGCTAGCCTACCTAAAATCAAGGGCTTATTCATAAGGTATCTTATGGCTACATGGTCTGTATGGAAAAAGATTTGATATCCTATTATATAATGCCTGAACTTGTTAAGAGCATGGATGATTGCCAACATCTCCTTCTCTATCACTGTGTAGTTAAGCTCCTTGTAGGCTCTTGCGGACAAAGTATTGCATTCTCAACTAGTCCCTCTTTTTGTCCCAAGACAACCCCTATAACATAATCAAATGTATCTGTGTGAATATGAAAAGGGAGTTCCAAATTAGGGCCTTTGAGCATAGGAGAATGGGTTAAGGCTTCTTTTAAACCAAAGAATTCTTTTTCACAATCCTCTATCCACTAAAACTCAACATCTTTAGTTAGACAATTGTAAAGTGGTGTTGCCATCTTACTGAAATCTTTTATGAAGCGCCTATAGTATCCTGCATGTCCCAAGAAAATTCTAACATCTTTTTGCTTGGAAAGAATAGGAAGATTGGTTGTCACCTCAATCTTGGCTGGGTCTAATTGAATTCCTTTCTGAGAGATGTAATGGCCAAGGACTATTCCTTCTTGGATCATCATGAAGCATTTCTCACTGTTCAGGGACAAATTATGGTCCTCACATATCTACAAAACCTTTCTTAGGTTTTCTAATGCTTCTGTAAAATCAACACCATAAGTAGTAAAATCGTCCATATAGATCTTCATACAACATGTGAGATATCTGAGAATATACTAATAATTTCTCTTTAAAAGGTTGCAGGTGCATTACGCAAACCAAATGGGAGTACCAAATAGGAATACATCCCCTAAGGATAGGTAAAATTTGTCTTCTCTTAATACCCAGGTGCAATCTATATCTGATTATAACCACTAAATCCATCTAGGAAAGAAAAATATTGCTTACCTGCAAGTAAATCCAATACTTGGTCTATAAAAGGAAGGGGAAAATGATTCTTTTTAGTGGTAGAGTTTAGTTCTCTATATTCAACAAAAACTCTCCATTTACCTCCTTTTTAGGCACAATTACAAATAGGGACACCCATTGGCTATCTGAGATAGGGTAGATAAATCCGACATCCAATAACTTTTGTAGTTCCCCTTTTACAATTTCACTCAATGCAGGGTTGATTCTCCTCTATAGTTTTCTTACTGGTATGCAGTCATCTCTAATGTAGATCCTATGAGTATAGAGCTTGGGATCCAATCCTTTTATGTCATGGTAATCCCATGCAAATGCATGTTGATGCAACTTCAAGAGGTTTGTCAGGGACAATTGTTGCTTTTCACTTAGCTTGCTATTAATATTCAAATGTTTCCCCTTTGAAACTTGTACTTGTGTGGTCAACTCAATCATGGTTTTTTCACTAATGCTTGGCAATTTTAGTTCATGTGGTAACAATGTATGAAGCATATTTGTTGTTGCAGGAAATTCAGGTGCAGGAGGAGTGAGCAAAAGTGTCTACAATGGACTTGCAAAAATAGATGATTCTTCATGCACTTCACAATGGTTTTGAATTATATGAGACAATATTTCATCTTCTTCCTGAAGCTACATGAAAGGACTTATGCCTATCATCATGAGTTGTTCCATTGAATTGACTTCCTCGACCTCTTCTCCAACATGTGGCCATATGGGGTTATCCATATCATGGGATGGTTGAGCAGGAGGGTAGAGGGAAATATTTTTAGTGCTTCTCTCATCAGAAATAGTCATGTCCCCTAATTGGAATCCAATGTAAGCATCTGTTGTAGCTAACCATGGCCTACCCAAAATAATGGGATACCCTCCTAATGTAGCTCTAGGGGAAAGGATCATGAAATATGCTGGGTACTCCCAAGAGTCTAGAGTAACAACAAGGTATTCTACTATACCATCTAGTTTGATAGTGGAACTATCAACAAGCTATAGGATAGTAGGAGTAGGTCTCATACTTGCAACATTCAATTGCTGCAGGATGTCCTTAGTCATCACATTGATTGCTGCTCCCAAGTCTATTAGAGCATTCTTTACTTGGATTCCATTTATAATGACTCCTACCACAAGATTACCTGGGTGAGTGTATTTAGGAACAATAACTTTCTGAAGCATGATATCTGCCAACTATCCCACCACATGAATGGTAGTGGGGTCCTTCCTTTTCCTCCTTGGCTTCTTGAGGCATGCTTCCTTGATTTCCTTGCTATATATGGGGACATCTTTTATGGCCTGGAACAAAGGTATCTTAAAACATATGTGTTTCAATTGATCCATAATATCAAAGGTTGTTTCCTCCTTCTCTTCCTTTTGTTTAACAACTTCTAACCTTTGAGGAAATGGTTGGTCTTGATCAGACTGTTGAGCTGGTTTAGGATTCTCAAGCACACTTGAATGAATAGGGACATTTTGATGCTCCTCTTCTTCCATAGGAAGCTCAGTGATGATAGGAGTGGAAGGAGTGGGAAAAGTAGTTCCTGAATGTAGATGAATATCACTCACACTCATAGCATATGTAGGAAATTGATTAGGATCTACATAGTAGACCGGTTTCTTCATTGTGGTTTGTTATTTGGGTTAGGTGTGGGTTGAGCTAGTAACTAAGTAGGTCTAGGTGTGCTAGAACTTGAGCTAGTAGGAGGAGGAATTATTGAAGGCTAGTGAGGCTATGGAGGTGGTTGCATGTAACCAGTTGCTTGGTTTGGCCATTGTTGTCCTCCCCTCCATTGATGTTTGCTGCCACTCTGGAGGGTTGCCGCCACTCCCCTGAGAACTGCTCAGTGAGCTTGGCACTGGGCTTGTGTACTGGAGGCTGTTCCTGCTGGATGAGGGATAGCCTCCAAAGTTGAATAAGGCATGGGGCTCACATCACTAGATGCGGGCAGGACCAACGTCCTGCTCCAAAACATGTCGGATTTGGTGGTATACCTTTTTCTTTGAGCCCATGGTGGCCCTTTTGTGCAATGTAGAAAACCTAATCATCAACCCGAATTACCCTTAAATTCGGGTGTTCCTCTTTGCTGTCAGTGTTGGCTACCATTTTGCATATGTAGTCCTTCTTTTGTTGGCAATGAGGATAATATTCTGCCAACATTGCCTCTGCCTCCTCTTGTTTCTTCTTTGCTTGAAGAGTATCTAGCTGACTAGCCATACTATTTATGATAACCTACTTGAAATCTGCTAGAAAGTGAGTAATTTCCATCCTTGAGACTCCATTGGTGGAGGATTTACCCATAGAGGATTTGTAACCTCTTCCTTTCTTTAGAGCTTCCCTGGAGTAATTCTAACATATCTTCTTAATATCATCCCAGGGAACTTAGGTAATATCTCCTCCTATCAGGTCTAGAACATCAATGCAGTTTTCATTGATCCCTCTAAGGAAGAGAAACTTTTGGGACTCCTCATTGAGTGGATGATGTGGGGATTTTTGTAGGAAAAATAAGAACCTTGAAATATAGTCCTCCAAACTTTCATCTTCCTTCTGCTGCATCTTGAAGATATCATCTCCTCTCATATCACTATCCCTATAGTATGCTTTATAGTTCTCAAGAAAAAATGTTTTCATATCATCCCAAGCTCCCACACGATTCTACTCAGCCTGCAAACCATCTCACGCAAGTGGTAGGAAATAGCTGTCGGCGAGCATCGGGAGAGAATATACGTATAGAGGATATATCAAACCAAACAAGAAAGTGTCGTGGTCTCTATGATGCCCCAGCAGGAAACCCGAAGAATTTGAAGCGTAGGGACATTTTCCCCTTTTATACACAACCTCGGCCCCGAGTGGGTGATAGGAAATGGAAAGCATTGGCCGGTTGTGGGGCCAACCGCGACGCAGGACCTACCTACTGAATGTCGCATAAAAAATGTGAATTCCCCAGACCGTCTTAAAACCCCGGGTTCTCTGCATGAAATTTCAGAACTGGCCGGTTGGGAAATGCATCAACAAAAGGATTTTCCTTCTTCGCTCTTTGGGTGATTCCGGAAACTCAACTACTACTACCGTATTTAGGGTCATTAGGAAGGAATTTTGTATAATTCTCTCAGTCTCAAGCCATGTAGCATGCATCCCATGACAGCCAACTCACACAAAGAATTGGTGAAAGAATAAAATATCATTACTTTTCTCAAATGAAGGGTATGCTAAGAACAAACTTCAGAGATACTAAAGCAAGAAAGAAACTAGAAATGACTCCAAAGAACTTCCTAGTTTGACACCATCCCCGACAATAGTGCCAAAAAGGTTGGCCTCTTGTAATGGTTCAACAACTAAGCCCTTAAAGCTATAACTTAGAGATTAGATATTTGTACTAATTAGTTATCTTACTCGTCATTAAGGTTCATTTCATTGTCAACCCAGGGATGTGAACTTGAAATGGGTTAGCACAGTATGTGCACTAGGACTCAACTGTAGTCATCCTTAAACTAGAAAAGAAACAATATTGAAAATAAAATGCTGGAAATAAATTAACATAAGCACTGAGCATGAATCAACAACTACACTGAGCATCAACAACTAAACTGAAAATGGATGACAAAAATAGAAATCTCAGTAAACAAACAAGAAAATACTCTATCTGCCTTGGTTGTAGGAACAATCATAGAATAGAGTTCCAATGGCTATAGGATACGACAATTGCTGAAACCAAAACTAATTATTGAATAGAGAAATAACTATTAAACTAAATAGATGGAATTCTCACCAAGTGGGCCTCCTTGAATGATTCTTCCTTAAGCTAACTTAGATGCAACAAATCAGAATATCATTTTATTTATTTTAAACATGATTACATCATATCAACAATATAACTATATTACTTGAAACTAAAAATGCAAGTACAATCTCAGAACATCCAACCTTATGAAAAGGGGAATCTAACCATTATTTATAGAGGGAAAAGCTTCTAATTTACCCTAACTAATTAGGCAACTGACTCCAATAAAATAGGAGGACACCATTTATCGAAAGCATGGAAAAGAAAGGGAGAAATTTATGCATGCGCTAGATTTAGTCAAAGTAGACTTGCCTCAACGAGGATTTAGCATAGCAACACTTCCTAGATTTGCTCAACTAACAAACATGATCATTGAAAAGGTAGTTACAACTTCCACATGAACTAGGGATTCCCCTCCATTGAGATTTTTCCCTCCATTGACCTCTTAATGACCATCTTTTTGACTTCCTTAGCAATTGACCAGCTCGCAGGAACTTCCACTTTGTAGGGTTCATTTATATCTACATCTTAATGTGAACCTGCATAATAACATTAGCACGCACAAACAATTGCATATCCATAATTACCTTAAAGTAACATCCATTCAACCACATGTAAAATTAACATCAATATATCACATAGTAGGTTAATTTTATCAAAAGTCACAAGGATAAGTTCATTCCCAAGGTTCATAATTCTAGGGAAATAACATGGAGAATGCCAATAACCAGGTGCTAAATTCTATAGTATCAATGACAAATATATGATAAACCCTATCAAAATTGAGCCATTATTTGGACTCATCAATTACCATCAATTTTTTCTTTAAGTATTTTTGTTCTATTTATTAAACAAATATTTGTTTAGACTTAAAACACTAAAAGGTTTAATTGACATAATTTCAATAGTAGATTACTTTTAAACAAAAACCTAAAATAGTTTACCATAGTGGAGAGTAATTAAAATTACTTGATAAGAGAAGTAACTCTTTTTTACTAAGTCAACTTTTGATCTCTACAATAGTATACACGTTGACACAATTATGTACTAGAGCAACTCACAATGACTAGTAAAATGATCAACAATGTTTAAACTTGAATTTTAAATTTTAAAAGTATAATATTCAAATATGTAAACGTAAAAATAACCTAGATCAAATGTACATGCACACATTTGATCTAAAATGACAAACATTAAATCTACTAATAAAAATCAAATCTATAAAAATCAATGATAATAAAATCAAAATATAGTATACCCTTAACCATATAAATATATACTCTTTAATCAAACTGAACTTAAAAAAAAAAAAACCATGGGTATGCAATTTTCTACCATCACAACATTAACAAAATCTCCTATTAAATTAATGAACTAGTATTTTGGGCTGTGATAATGAGATGAGATAATCTTTGGGCTTTATGGTGTGCCAATGTGAACACGGAAATGGGATTCAATATCAAAAGAGCAGAAAATGGGTCAATTTACGGTGATAAAGTTGTGGCTATTTAAATAATGAGTCAATTTATGGTGAGAGAATTGTGGCTATTTAAAACATGAGTCATCATAGCGACCAATGCATATCTAGATGCTTGGTATTTCAGCAGATGGTTAAGGAGGGAAAAATCAAGCTAGTTTGATGTAACTGCAGGCATAATTCTAGATGCTTGGCTTTTGTCTTTTTTATCCTGAAAGCTTCAACACTCTTTGAATAATGCAATTTTATCCACATGCACTTCCTTGAAGTAACCTGATGTCTATGTGCTGCATTTTATTAATTCTAGTTTCTAGAAGAAAGTATGTATCAAGATTGAGATGTAATATCGACATGGGTAGCTAATGCTATACTGGAGAAGCTGTTGTATATAACTGAACACTAAATGCTAAGTAAAATTGTGATACAACCTACGTTCTCTAGAGAAAATCTTTCCATCATCAATATCATGGACTCTTCTCTAAGGTTTTTATAGTTCTTGCAACTTATTTTTTTGTGTTTGGCTATTTTTTTTAAATAAAAAAATGTGTTACACAAACAACTGATTGAATGTGGTGCATGAGCAGAGATATAGTTTGGGAGATATTGAAGCGAGTGGATGGCACAATGCTTGCTAGCACAACATGTTCCTCTTCTAATTTTCTATCCATTGCAAATGAAGAATGGCTGTGGGAAAACATGTGTAGCTCTCTCTGGCCTTCCACCAAAAAGGAGGAAGTGAAAAGATTGATCTCTTCACTGGGAGGATTCAGAAAGTTTTATGGAGATTGCTTTCCACTACTAAACGCTTGCAAATATTCTGAAACCAATTCCAAGAAAAATTATGGGCGAAGTTTCAATGTTGTCTCTGCTGACTTTGTTTCAGATACAGTTTCAGTTTCTTCCTCTAATTTTGTGTCGCTTGTAGATCTTCACTATGAAGACAAACCAATCTTTTCAAAAGTCATAGAGAGAGATTGTATGAGTCATTATTATTGCAGGTCATTCTCCAACTTGCCATCAGACACATTTTTGATAGATCTTTTTTCCAATTGTGGTGACACCTTACCTCCAACTACAATCAAGAGAGAGAAAGAAGTTGAGAGCAGGACATTGTTGCTGAACAAGATGAGGCTAAGCTGGATCGTAATAAAAACAAGAACAAAACATGCTGTGAATCTTTCGAGTTGGAGACCTCTGATAGCATGGAGGAATTATCGGGGTGGTGAAGATGATTTCATAGTAGGATTTGGAAACATTCTGCAAGCTAACAATTCTATTCCTTTGGAGTTAGTTTCATGTAACATTACGGTGAATTGTAGGGTTTCTAATGGTGATGTAGGGAGCATGAAGTTGTAGATAAGTGAAATTAGCTTACACATGGAGGATGAGATGGGTAATCAGTTGAATGCAAGGGAGGGTGTGCTTACAATACTGAAAGCAATGAAGTGGGGTAGGAGGATTAAGGACCACAGTCAAGTTGGGCAAAGATATTATGGTGTTTTCCAGAATAATTTGACGGAAGAGAAGAGGCAGACAACTCAAGGATTCATTTGTCCGATTTGGCTACCATTCTCGATTTCTAAAATTTCCTCTTTTGGTTTAAAAGGAATTAAATATTTTTACTCAGAGCTATGAATGGTGAGATCCTGAATGGAGGTTACTCATCCCCAGATTTAAATATTCAACAATAGCCACAATCTTGTTAATGTTTTGATAAAAGATAAAATAGGTTTCTGGGGACCGAAACCACAAGCGTTTACAAAATAGAAGGAAGACTAAAGTCCAGCCAAAAAGACCAAGGCTACGAAAAAAAGATCTTAGCAATAGTAGAAAAAGACAGAAGGTCCAGAAATAAAAGGAGCGGCCAGAAATGGCATAAAAACACAGTGATTCAGGAGTCTTGAGGACATACTCATCTCCCTCCCAGTTGCACTCAATTCGACTCCCATCACTAAAATTTTGAATCATCTTGAGTAGAAGATACATGCGTAGCACTGGTCGGCTCCAAGTTCTTAGGAAATACTTTGCATCATCATCCAACTTTTCCCTCTGTTTTTCTCGGGAATCCACCAAGGTCTTTGGCTTTATCTGTACTAGGTCATCATAATAATCAATAGACATGTCTTCTCAGGTTGTTTCTTAACAAATGGTTTTGATGGTATTCCTTATGTTCTCAACCTTGGAGTCTATATTTCTGTTACTGTGATCCACATCTTTCTTTTCAATCTCTGCAATCTTAGCACCCAGCTCTTCAATCTTGCTTTGAAGGGCCCAATTTTTTATTTTCAACTCATTAATTTCAATGAAAGTCCATTCCAAGAGTTTGAAGTGGGACTCAGAATTGGTTTTGGCAAGGTTCATAACATCCAGAGAGGGATTTTTTCCAATATTAGGAAAAATTTTCTCAGGGTTAGGAATAACAGGGGAGTAATCATTAGTATGTTTATCCAACAAAGGTTCAGTGCAAAGCTTAGTTTTGTTGGCATCAGACTCCTCTGACTCAGAGGATTCTTCGGAATAGGAAACAAGGAACTTGGCCTGGGGTTTCTTATCAATAGAGAAGTTCTTAAGGGAGGGGCTATCAGGCTCAAGCTCAGCACGGTTTTTACCAGAATTCCCAAAAGGGACAACATGCAAGCTAAGGACTTTTCTAGCCGGGCTAGAGTTAGGCAGATACTTTTCATTTTTTATTTCCATTATCTCGCATTATAACTGAAAGGATGAAAGTGCATTATTTACAATTATTCTAATTATTATGGGAAAAAATTCAAGTTATTATTGTAGCAAAGAAGTAGAGGAATTAAAAATTAAATTCATTGGTATAAGCAATAGTATAGAGTATAAGGAGAAAATAATTATTGTAGAGAATATAAGAGTTTACATTGTTGGTATGTTATGGTCAATACAAATATTTATGTGGAAAGTAGGTTCCATATAAATAGTTGGTACATTGATCACAATATACTAGTTGTTTATGTTAGGCACTAGAGAACAAGCTTAATCACCATTCAAATTTATATTGAACTCCCTATCTTGATATCGACACATTTAATCATGCAGTTGATAATCTAATGCATGTTCTTGATATATAGATAGTTGTTATAGTTTAACTAACCCTCATTATACAAAGCTTTTGCAATTAAGAGAGATCATCAACTCCTTTAGTGATCTTGTCCAACTTCTTATAAATATATTCTTGATTGATCTCAAGCACTTTTAGTTGATCCTAGATCTACTTGACCTATTTGAATGCCTAATCAAATTGTACCCTTAGAAGTATCTTACAACGTGTGAGTGATATTTTCCATCTAAAGAGAGAGATTAGAGTAAAGTGATAAAGTTTTGACTTCCAAAGGAAAAACTAGATTATAAAACACATTAGAACATATATATTTATAGTGAAATTAAACAATTTCTTATAAACAAGTGTCAAACGTGCCATTATTAGAGAGAGAATCACCCTTCATAATAATTTTCCAATGTAATACTCTATTAAAGATGGAAAATGAGAGAAAGATGGTGGACCGAATGTATTGGGCTTGAGGGTCAAACTAAGAGTATTTAATGGATTCTTTTGGTAGAAGAGGTAGGAAACTATTATGCAAGAAATGGGAACAACTGCCAATAAGAAGCATAAAATGGAAGGGTTTTCATGCTGTAATTTGATATTAGGTACTATCATTGGATTGGTAGATGGGTGGAATGAGTTTGAAAGACTTTGGGTTGGAGAAAGAGCACTTCCCTTTCAAATTGGATCTAAATTCATAAGGGAAAGGAAAAAGTAAGGTCTAGTAAATAGAGTTGAGAGAATACCTACAGAACTTGGCACTATTCCTTAGTGCTAATCTTTAAGGAAGTTGCACAAGTACAGATTGTTGTATCATCTTAATTAAGAGTGAGGACTAAATGAGGCTTATAATTTTAAAAGATAGTGGTAAGGTTTGTAGGAGAGGTGTTAAATGCTTCTTTAAGATGCATTTGATTCTTTCAAAAGAGGTTAGGAAAACCTAACATTTTTGTAAAGGATTCAATTCCTTCTAAAGAGTTCTTTACCCCTATTATGCTTGCAAAAATATAAAGTTTAGTCATTGCTTTGAGTATGGCTCCACCACATAGAGAAAATTGAGGAAATCTCAAGCTATACCTCAAGGAGTGATCAATTCATTTGAGTCGAAGAGACATTTATTTTTAGGCTTTCTAAATACCATTAACTGCATAGAAGCATAATATTTTAAGAAATGATTCAATGTGAGGATTTTTCCTTTAATGCTTCAAGAACCATGAGTAGTAGTACAAAAAAATATATGTCAAATAAGAATTTTCCATGGAGCTTATCCTTGAATAGCCTAAGTGATCCATTAAAAAAATAAATATGTGTATTAGCTTTTGTGATCAACAATATCATTCTCTATCTATCTTTGTGCTAAACATGATGCCGATTGATGTTTCTAGGAAGAAAATAGAACCCCCTTCTTCAAGAAATTACATATTAGGTTGGTGAGTTAGTTGTAATAATCCTTATAGGGAAGTGAGTGAAATGAATCATAATTTACATGGTTGTATAATATAATTATCTTTTTTGTTTCTTTAATATTTGCCACTATTGAAATAATTTTTTGTCTAATTGAGAAGTTTGTCTAAAGTTTATTGTAGAACCATTTTCACATGCTTGAAAAATTGACATTGATCTCAAAAGGGATGCGAAGGTATTCAGAGATAATCTCATACCCAATAGATTTTTAGTGTTTTGGAATCCACTCAAAACAATAGGAAGTCAAATTTCTAATAGTTATTAGTTTTATGCATGAAGAGATGGGGTCTAAAAAATAAATGAAAGAGATCAAGGACATCTATAGTATAGGGGATCTCTTCAATAGC
>VDFB02151096.1:0-23038 GCA_007258455.2 Sequoia sempervirens
GTAAGTCAACATAATTCTGTTAATGAATAGCATTTGTAGTGTTTCAGTGATTGAGGGATCAAATCCATTCTCATGAGGTTTGCATTCAACCAATTATGACAGGATTATAGTGAAATGGCATTAGCATACAGGCCTTCCCATGCGGATGCTACATATGACTTCAAATACGGTGTTCGTTCAGTTCAGGTATCATAAAACAGGGCCATTTTCCAAGTAATTTGTACTCATCATGTGAAATGGCTTTTGATTTCAAATTCAAACTTAATGATCTGTTCAACTATGCTATTGGTATGTTATGACAACATTTGATTTGAAATATGTAGGGAGGTGGCAGATCTTCGGCAAGAGAAACAATAGGAAGAGTAGCTGCTGGAGCTGTAGCAAAAAAAATTCTTCAGCTAAAAGCTGGGACTGAGGTATGATCATACTACTTATGAGCATTATAATTTGCAGATCATATTTGAATCCCATCTTTTTCCTTTACTGTTGTATGATATAATTTAGATTTTATTGTACCAAAGAGGTTCTTCCTCTCATGTTGATAGACAAATTATATCTTTATAGTATGTGAATCTACATTATTACTGAACAAGTGATAAAAATGAACAAATCATTCACATTCAGATCGATTATTGTAACTGCAACTGTGGACAACATTGAACTGAATCATGAATTTTACACACCCTTGTGCAGGTGCCTTGGCCAACAAAAAATGTAATATTTCAATAAAAAACTAGAGGTTTAAATTGGACTCTTTAAGTATATCATGATATTGTTATCCATTAATTATTCTTACACAAAGAACTGATATAATTGCAAGGAAACGAAAAATGGTCAAAATCATAACAACATCCAGGGATATTTTGCATTGCTAAATAGTTACTGTCAGTTGTATCCAGACCAAGGAAAAGCTGTTTGCTAATACTTGGTGAGTGGGATATTTCAGTGAAAATTCATCGCTGATGACATTATTGGCTTATATGAGCAGTTGTATAAGGGCATCCCTTTTTGAGATATAATTTGGTCCTTGGCAGTACGGAAGAAAATATTTTAATGCAAAATGATTTATAGTTTTTTTAAAAGATTTTTAGGCTCTCAATCTTGCTGTAGAATGTCTATGTGATTGATGATTGGCATTGCTATTCTTAGTTAAGCTTCTCATTGCTTTTGTCTCCATCCTTTGGGAGATTAGGTTGAGAAGACAATTTGGTATGTCTCTGTATTATCTCTCTGAGTGCAATACCTTTCATTTTTAGTGATTCCTTCTAAATCTACTGTGAATCTAGATCTGATTTCTTTTTTTTGTATTTTCATAATTCTTGGGAACCATTTCCTCATTGGATCTAATGAAGGAAATTGAGTTAATGAGAGTTTTGTGATTAATTGTACCTCTTCAGTGCATTGTGTGACAGATCATGCAATAGAATGAAAATTAAAGTGCAAATTTTTTTTAAAAAATTATAATTTATCTATAATATCCAGAAGCTCCTCCTAAAATCATCGAGAAAAGGTTCCTGTATTGTTGCTTGTTCTACCTTGTACGTGTGATAAATAAATTATCTTGTATATATTTTGTAGATAATTCTACAATTTAAAAAAGAATTAATAGGATTTGGGCCCCTGCTAATATTAAATAGAATTATAGACACAATAAAGTCAGCAAAGTTGAGGTTTGCCTTTCAGCATGGAGGCTGAGCTTCCACAAGGGACTCGTGAAAAATTTCAGTTTTAGAATATGGGGATCTACAAAATTAGAATTTCTAGAAAGATAAAGAAGTAGAAACTACCAATCACAGAAGCATCTACCATCTCTTCATATTGTCCCTTTGCTCTATGAGTTTGGTCCAAGTTAGCCTCCAAAACTCAGATGAGAAATTCTTTGGAGCAATCTTTAGTCATTAGACTATGACAATGGACAAGGGTTGAGACAAACATGGAATTCATTAAAATATTACTTAAAGTTGTTTTCAAATTTTGACCTTACCTGTTGGAACATTTGGCTAGAACAAAAAAGAAGAATATTTGAAAACACCTATAGGGACATTAAATAAACAATCAAAGCAATAATTAATTACACAAGAAAGGCCTACACATGAACAAAAGGGGATTGATTCACATTGGCTAATATGATGGATCTTTACCTTGCCCAACACTGGAAAGTCCTATATAAATTCTAGTACATCAAAGTAACAATTATTGTAATAACCCTAACAGTTATTTAAGTTAATAATATTTAGGGTTATGATTATTTTAAATCAGATTCAAATTAACCAGAAGTTTCCCTAATCATAATATTGAACTTCGATAGTTTACTCTCATCTTTAATATTAATTCCAAGTGCAACAAAAATCCAAATCACCTTGGGCTTATAAAATATTAACAACCTGGATTTCATAAGATAAAGAGAAACACTTTCACAGAGCTTTTGGATTAGTAATAGAGTCAAAATGATGTACAAGCACATGGCAATGATAACTGAAAGTAGTAGCTAGTACAATGATTGCAACAGCAGCAGATAATGTTGAAAATGCCTTACAGGTTGCTTACAACAGTCTGCCAGGTGTACTGATGTGATGCAGATCAATTCTGTAACCATGGACTCTTCTCTCTCAATCTTCAGGTGAAGTTGTCAACAGTTTGCAAGGTGCACTAATGCAATGCAGATCAGGTCTGTAACCAAGAAGTCTTCTCTCGACCTCTGGGTGAAGTTGTCAGCAGTTTGCCAAGTAAGAGGGATTTCCTCCTTGTGCCAAGGAAACCAAAGAGTTTCCTTTCTCTCATCTTTTCAAATCTGATGGGTTTCATCCCCAGATTTGATAACTCTGAGCAACATGTGCTCTCAGCAATTTTTGCTAGGGTTTCAATGTAGACAATAGAATGAATCTTCCTAGGAACACATCCAACCTTTGATAACACAAAGATCCATGGTCAAAATTGAGTTGCAACTGAAAATAATGGCTGAGATTCACAACCACCAAGGGGGCATGGGTTGCAACCATTGTAATAAATGAAGCATCACCATCATTCACTGTTGATGCCATGAGTACAATTAAATCTGATCAATAAAATATAAACAATGTTTGCTTGGGCATGGAAATTCCCTTCAGGGAAGATGAAGCTTCAAAACACATAATTAATGGTGCTTAGTGCCTTGCAGGGAGGTAGGTTTGAATATTAGGACAAAAAGATTGGAATGCCAGAGTTTGGGGGTTGGGGATATCGCACAATGCATGTCACATCACAGGAGTCAAGGAGTTGGAAGAAGGCATGCCTGTAGGAAAAATTCCGAGACTTTGATAAGGAAAAATGAGGGAGTGGAGTTTGGTGGAATGATATGTTGCGATGGAAAAGTCTGAAACCCTGACAAAACACTCACATGTAGGAGTTTGGACACAAAACCCTCTATAATTAGAGAAATTAAGACCAAGATGGCTAGTATCGATTAGGCTTATCTTATAAAAAAGAAAAGGGAAAGGACTTCCGGTACACAACATGAATTTATTGAAAAGGGGAGAATGCAATTACCTCAAAATCTAATGGAGCATCCTCTTGAAGGACTGGTCAAGCTGTATTGTGCCAGTGCTTCCAAAACTAATTCGGGGATGACTGGTACTGGGGGAACCCTTAGAACTCATGAGGGAAACTAGTTAGAAGTATTCCAACAAAATAATAGAAGACAAACAACAATATAGCTTAACTGTTTGTCCTAAACATAGTCTGCAAATAAATGAAAAACAAAATATTAAATGTTATAATACAAGGTAATTCCTGTTTGATCATTCATCTGGTCACAATTGCTCAGCAGGACTGAATAACCCCCCAACTGGAAAGCTAGCATTGACTAATCCAACAACTTTCTAACCTTCTTTGTGATTTATAGAATCTAACAGTAGAAAATAGGTTGTAATGTGGTTGGTGATGTTCTTGTGAACTAACAAACAGAAACCAACCAATAGTCTATTGCAATTCCCAAGAAATGCTGCACAATATTAAAATCCTAATTACTGCAAAGAGCCATGACTAGATAGGATAGACTAATGGTTTACAATAAATACAACCCTCTTCTAGAAAGCATTCCCATGCAGCCTCCCAAAGAATATCAAGTGGATAACTTTTTTTGTGAAACAATGTGTAGGGCTATACCCATAAGTAAGATGCTGCCCCAAAAACCAAGTTCCAATGATCATCCTCCAAGTTCCATGCCTCTCAAGAATCAAACTTCATAATTTACTTTTTTTCACTTTTTGTCTTATCTTCCATGCTCCATGTCATTTTCTATTTTATTATCTTCTTTGCTATTTCTCATGCTCTTGGCTCCTAATACTCCCACTATGGATCACGTCCTTTACCATTTCACTTTTTCTAGTACTCCTATGACCGCTCTTTAGCTAAAAACACCTTTACATTAGAAATGGAACTTTCTAACCACAGTCTATACTTGTGTAGCTTGAATTTGATTTTCATCTAGAAATGCTAGACAATTGTTACGGGCCTGGACACACCCTTCAATCTTGTTTTACTGTCCAAATTAACTCTCCCTCTTCACAAACAAGATTATTGGAGTGGGTTCCATATGGATATCACTGATCTTAAGTGCAGGTGGCCTTGGGAATCACGTTTAACAGGGTATTCATGTTCAACAGGCTTACTTCGTTGTGCTCTTTTCTGGTAAAGAGGCAACTTATTAACTGCAAGGAAATCTTTGAGGCATAATGGTGAGCTGTGGATGACAAATCTGCTGATGTATACATTAACTCATTCCAAGTTAGAAAACCAGGAGAAAAATCTGAGCAAATAAGGGAAGCCCCCATCTCTCACCAATTAGGGTTATGGCACCAAATCAAATGAATTTTTACAAGTGTTCGACACTATGCTTAAGTCATAAATTATTAGAGAATCTATAACTTGTGTTATATACCTGATTATGCCTGGTTAGCTATCAGTCACTGCTTCAATAGAAGATGCTTGCCTTGGCAGGACATGTCCCATTGAATGTGCCCCTTGATTCGTATATAAATAATACCTATTTGATTGCTATTATATTATGTATTTCAATGTAAGTATATTGTATATTTATTTTGCACCTAAATGATATCAATCACAGAAGATCTAACAATTACTTATGAGATAATCTTTTACTTAATTTAAACTTAACAACCACAATAATATCAATCACACAAGATCTAACAATTATGCAACACAAGATTTATGTGGAAACCCTTTCGGGAGAAAACCACGATGAAAAGACTGCTTGGATCAACTGTCCAAATCTAGTCATGAGAAATAAATTGTTCTTACAATAGTTTTGGAGGTATCAACCCATTGGAGACACCAATCACCATCGCTAAACATTTTGTAGGCACCGACCTACTGGACACACCAATCCCCACTGCTAAGCATCAACTTAGCAAGAGACACCAATCTATTCTCTTAGGAATCACCAACCTCCAAAAGAACTTCTTCAATGAATGATGATCAATTGATTTGCCTAACATCTTGTAGATGATACACTCTTCACAAATTTGATGCAATCGTCTACATATACTTTCCTTCTCAAATCTGCATATATTTAATATTCCTAAGTTCCTTTTCAAAATTGCATATATTCGCCTTTCAAATCTGCATAAACTCCCTTTCAAATCTGATTATAACATATTCATATATCTGCTGCTATACTCAGAAATCTGCTCTTAATTGGACTTATTTATCATGTTTTCTACTTGCCAAATAACTCCCATCTCACCTTCATTATGTATTATCTCATATATCTCTTCACCAAGAGGTGATCCTTCACAAGGAGGTCGGCCTCATGTAAAAACAATTTTAATTATTTAATTCTCCCAAGGTGGCACTGACCTAGGTATGAGTCATCCACTTCTTAAATTAATTAATTTAGTTTAATTTCCCCCAAAAAGGGGCGACTCCCCAAGAGGGTCAGCTTGCATGGAATGATGCATCTCTTTCTAAAGGGTTGGCCATAATATTTATTCTTCCAATGTAAGGTGCCACACAATTCAAGTTAAAATATATAATTAATTTCTCTTTCATAGTCGGCCAGCATGTGTATATGCATTTGAATGGGTGATTTAGTGGCCTTTGGCCCTAACGATTTCTTTGACATCAATGACAACATTTTTCAACAATCAGACCATGGATGACCAAACACCAAACTTGAGCAACTTTACAAGAAACCATAGAAAGTTAAAAGACATTTAATGTTTAGAAAACAAGAATCAGTTTTATTTGTTAAAATTTCAAACAAAATAAATAGATTTATGGGTGTGTAAAGCAATTGGAAATCAAAGAACTTTTGTCCACTTTAATAACATGAAGTATTTTAAAGAATTATGTTTTCTGACATGGTTAACCTTTTACCTGTTTTTACAAGAAATGAAGATGGTGAACCTTGGTGTTGAGCATTTTTATAGAAAGTTACTCTATAAACATGAACAGTTTTTATAAAAATAAGGCCCACAGATGGAGGTATAGCTTTGAAAAATTAAAACAAATTTAAAATGGACTGAAATTGGGCAAACCTTCTAGAACAATGGACAAAGTAACATATCATTAAACATGATATTCTGATGTTAAAAAGTAAATTGAAAGGCTAAGTTGACAATATTGAATTTAAAAGCACAAAGTAAGTGCTCTTCAGAAAACATACCTAGAAAAATGGAGAGGGCTTGTGTTCTTGTAATTATAATCAAACTCTTTTACAGAAGCTAAGAGTTTAAAGGAAGGGAAAAACATATTGCAACATAAAGGAAACTGATATGCTGATAAACAGACTTCCATTCTTGTTATAGATTTCAATATTAGGAAAACAGTTAAAACAAATGGATTTGTATCCAATGATTGATATTTTGTCAAAGCAATTCAAACTATGAAGCTATTTAATCACATGTAACCAAATTTGCCAAGTTTTGAAGGTTCTGAATATCAATCAACAAGATACAAAGAAACTGCAGGCTTAACCCTATTGGTACCCTTTCTATTGTGAAAGTTTCTACCTCCATGACAAAGTTTGGAATACTCTAATGTTTCTCAGAAATCCTTATGGGTGTTGAATCCAAGTTCTTAAAGAAACCCTTGTAGTTCATGTCAACAATACTAAGTAAATGCAATTTGAGTGTTAGTTAGCAAGGGTACTTGATGCCTATCAATATTGATTTTAGATGGATCGAATCTGATCCCATGCATTACTAAACTAGATATTTATTAAAGTCATATTGGTTATTGTATTCTAATGGTGCTTGAAATTGAAGCCTTGTAAAATCTGGGAGGGCATGTTATCGACCTTGAAAATAAATGTCCTATCAAATGTGCCCCTTGATCTGTAGATAAAGAGTCTATCACCCTATTCATTCTGTAATGTCCCCTTTTTTCGGGATCTATATCAAAGTAGTGGTTAGCCTACTATTTGGTTCCTGTAGGCTAATGAGACATTTAGGGGACCCTTGGAGGGGATTCGGGGACTTCAGCGGGCTCGATGTTTCCATTCCAACATATTCAGCTCAATGATCTTGCATATTGGTTGGTAGGCCTTATAGAGGTAGTTCGAGAACTTAGCAGTCAAACTTGCTATTTATAGTAAGTTATGCCAGATTAAGTGGTTACTGGTTTCATGCTAGTAGAGGTAGTTTGGTGTCAAAGGCACTCTCAGGAGGTTATACTTAGTTCTTCGCCGAGAGTGAGCATTTTTAATTAAATTATTAAAGTCACATCACTTTAATTATATATTATTAAGTGACTTTATAATTTAATGTTATAAAGTACTTTATATTATGACGTTATAAGGTGATGAAGTAACTTTATTTAAAATGTTATATTTTAAAAGTTTATAATTTATTTAAGTGGCACAACTTTCAAAAAAGGCAATATTAATTAATTATGCAAAAGGACAAAGTGGTGTGGGTTTTTGAGAGAGGATTATTATTATTTTATTAATTCAAAATTTGCAAACCCCTAAATTGGGCGTGGGGATTGGAGAAGGATAAAAGGAGAAAAGAACATCATTTTTGAGGATCCAAGTTTATTATACACAAAAAGAAAGCTGAGCAACAAGGGTTTGCAAGTATGGAGTCCCAAGCTGATCTGAGGATGGATGGGACTGATCTGAGGATGGATACCCTCGATTGGGACAGAGTCTACAGGTGTGGAAGATCACCCAAGGTCTCTTGTTTGGATGGTTTCACACACAAATCATCATCTAAGCATTCACAAATTTACTTTGAAGTTTCATTCAGCATTTTTAGTTTATATCAGCAGATTAGAATAAGACAGAGGTCACTTCCAGCAGTTGCACAAGCCCTACCTGGCACGTTTCTGGGTATGAATCATATGTAACCTCTGAATCATTAATTAAATCTGGTTATTTATCTCTTGCATCTGTTTAGAACTGTCATTTTGCAAAAAATCTTTATCATTTGTATTGTTGGTGAAATTCAAATAACCCAGATCAGGGTGGGTTATTACATTGGTATTCATGCCCACCTTTGAGACTATATATTCCATTTTTTATTTTTATGTTTCAATAGGCATATTACACCTTGAGCAGTCATTTCAAGAGGTTCTTTTGTGTGGACCTCTTAGGGCTTGGCACAGAAATTGTTTATCAATTATCATAATGCAGCAAGGAAATGCTCATGAATTTTGTCCAAATCTATAAAAGGTGAGAGCCTACTGCAATTTTAAGTGTGTCCATGTCACTAGAAACCTCTTGACAAATATCAAAGGCACAAAGGTAGCAGATTTAAGAGTAGAGAGGTGACGATGTATAGATCACTCAGCTCCAATGCACAAAGCCAGTTGGTGATTCAAATAATCTCAGCCTATGAGAACAGAAGATGAGGATTCTACTACTCTTACTAGTAGGCACACCACCCAATCCTCTAGGGTTCCTCCCAGGCTACTCTCTTGTTGTAGCGCTCAAGCAATATTGTTCCAAACCCTTGTATTCATATTCTAGTGGTGCCTGTCACTGTTCGTTCCCATCATCTGATGCAGCCAACTAGGGTCCTCAATGCCGCTGAGTTATTTAAATAAACCACTTACAGAAAATCATACAAAAACCTTGGATTTTTCCTCCCATTGAATGTATCTTAGTTTTGATTGTTTGACGTAACTAACTGCTACCTGATAGTTTATGCAATATCTATTGAATCAAGGTGTCTCTTTTTCAAGATATGCATTCCATGGCAGTTCAATTCATTCATGACTTTAAATAACCTGTGTGCCACATTCAGTGCCATGGTGTAAGCTTTTAACTTATGCACAAAAGTGGAAATTATATTTCTTGGTAACTACAAAACCTGGAAACCATTATCAGTCTGATTTTCACCATAATATTTCTATATGGGGCTCTTTGCAGGTCTGCTTATAATAAAGCTCGTATGAAGATACTGCCTTGTCTTTTAAGGAAATTGTTTTGAAAAATTAGGTTTTGTTTAATATTTAATGTGATGATTGGTGAAAGATGAATGTATTATTGATTTCGGAGGACAAATCACTTGTAGTTAAAGTTTTTTGGCTGAGAGAATGAATGGATACGGTGGTTTGGATTTCTTAGAAGGTAAGATACAGTGACTGAAAGGTAGTTTTATGGTTGTCCTCTGTTTTGGCATTTGCAGGTTTTGGCATATGTATCACAAGTTCATAAAGTTGTTCTCCCAGATGGAACTGTTGATCATGATACGTTGACTCAGGCTAAGGTGCATATACAAATTAATCTGTTTAGCATGCTAAGGTTTTGGCCTTTGGATTTTTCTCAAGTTCCTTGCGAAGGTTATGGATGAAATATAACTTTATTGATTTACATTTTCAACTAGTCAATTTTCTGATTTCTGATGCAATTAACAAAATGAAAGGGCCTGGAATATTCTTGGTTGTCGAAGTTTTAGTTATAGCCAGGAAAATATTTTGACTGACTTTTGTATTTGATTAGCTTATTTGATCAGAATCATCTCCAAATATAGGAGAAATGTGACTTCATTTATGTTAATCGCATTTTTTCAATTCTGATTCTTTTCCAATTTGAAATCATTGGCAGATTGAAAGTAATATTGTCAGGTGCCCAGATTCTGTATATGCTGAAAAAATGATAGATGCTATAGATGCTGTTCGCATAAAAGGTGATTCTGTTGGTGGAGTTGTTACCTGCATTGCAAGGAATGTGCCTAGGGTATGCAAAGTCTCATTGTTATTGCTAGAATCTCATTTATTAATATTGGTCAAATCTGTTTAATTATCCATGATTTGATTCATTTGACAAATATGTTATCAAAATAAGCCTTCATATAGCTTTTTGATATTTTTGGTGCTATTAAACTTGGCTTTTCCCAGGGGCTTGGTTCACCAGTATTTGACAAGCTTGAAGCAGAGTTGGCAAAGGCTGTTATGTCCCTACCTGCAACCAAAGGGTTTGAAATTGGCAGTGGTTTTTCAGGTGGTTAGCTAACATGATTTCTGTTCATTATACAACATCTGAAAACTATGTTGCTTATGCATTTTAATCTTCTCATACCTTACAGTTTTGATCGGTCATGTTTGCCAGGTACTCTGTGTACTGGTAGTGAACACAATGACGAATTTTACATGGATGAAATGGGAAATGTTAGGACCCGAACTAATAGATCAGGCGGTATACAGGTATTGCTTTGCTACCATTGAAGTTAAAGCCAAAAATGTAGTCTTGCTTTATTTTTGGAGTATTCTTGAAATTCATGTCTTTATTGGGTTGTGGATAGGGTGGGATATCTAACGGCGAAATGATAGTATTGAGGGTTGCCTTTAAGCCCACATCAACCATTACGGTAAGCTGTTGGTAAAGAAATATGAAAAACATATACTATTTTAGAGAAACAGTTTTATGAACTTGTATTTATCTTTTACTCATGGAAGCAATTATAATCTAGATATTGTGCTTCGTTATATTTTCTTTTCCTGTATGTAATACTGCAAATGTGTTAATAGGTTAGAAATATTCTCAAGAATGGCAATAAAGTAGCCTTAAGTACAACTTTTTCTCATTGGCTGCTCATTTCAAGAGTTCTGTCATAACACACACACACACACACACACACAATTCTGTTACCCTTTTCTTAAGTTAGTTTCTGTATTTGTTAACTTTAAATAGTTCCCTGTTGCTTCAAAATTGTACCCTTTGTAAATTGTTTTCGAGATCCATTGCTTGGAATCCCTAGCTTGAGGAAACTGAGGATGGGTATCTGCTCAGGCTGCTTATAATTATGTTCTAAACATCATAACATTTAGATTTATGTGATTTCATTCGCTTCTAATATTTATTAATACTTATATTGCTTGTGTTATTCATTCCAACTTCTATAGAAGTTAGATGAAAATCTTTGAGAAGGTGACCAAGCAGGATATGCTTTTGTTTATCCATTTGTTTTTCATATTTTATTCCTTACGAGTCACGATACATGTAGAGTGGAGCTTCTGTATCTAGCTTTAAGACCCCGCCAGGCTTGAAAAGTAGGGTGATGGGTTGGTCACCTTGTCTAA
The DNA here is from genome assembly GCA_007258455.2 of Sequoia sempervirens. Lineage (NCBI taxonomy): Eukaryota > Viridiplantae > Streptophyta > Pinopsida > Cupressales > Cupressaceae > Sequoia > Sequoia sempervirens. The sequence continues at coordinate 11,524 of VDFB02151096.1, forward strand.
TTTAAACACATTTTCCAAACAGCATGACAGTCATAGATCAGGTCAATCCAGCTATCTGTTGTGTGCAAATGCATGGATTTGGCCAGGAAAAACATTTAACGACTAAATAAACAAGTTGAGTGTTGTGTTCGGCCCAAATTTAGTTGAATGCACTTGTGCACATGCCATAAACACCATCTTGCCAAATCTTAATTTTGAGAAGTGACTTGTTCCCCAAGTTGGATTCAAAGTTAGGTCAAAGGGAGCGTACATTGCCCTTTCTACTTGTGAGAAAGAAAATGCAGTAAGCTCAGAGAAGAGATGGTGACTCTCTTTTCAGACAAAAACTAAAGGTGTGACAAAGAAGGGTTAAGATGCTTGGCATTTCTGAAACATTGAGTGAAAAAGTGGCGAAGAAGGGATGCCTATTACTTCATCCCATATGAAATATGTAATTTGGAGAAAAGATGTTTCTCCCTTCTTGAAGAAACTGTTTTCTATTCCAGATTTTTTTTAATTTCCAAAGTCTCTTCCTAATGGCTTCCCTGAATTTTTTCCTTGAATGGATTTGTAATATACCTCCTCAACAAGCAGCTTTTTTGTTCCCCTAAAAAATCAGTTGTTTAATGAATGGGGAAGTTGTTTCTTGACCTGCTCTGTTTTGAAGCATTGGAGAGGTGCAGTGGGAGTGTAAATGGAAATGTGGTCAAGAAGGTGCGCTCCTGCTGTCTTCTCCGATGTTCACACTAAGGGAAAGGGAAGTTAGTGAAAGATTGGTGGAGGGACGCCCTTCCCTTCTTTGCATATAACATTCTAATTTGGGAAAGTAGGAATGACTATCGCTTCTTCCTTTGAAAACTGTATTTTAATATTTTCAAAAGTTTACCAAATTAGAAATGACTATCCCTTATTCGTGTGAAAATTGTATTTTAATGTTTTCATGAGTTTCTTTCAAAATTCTTCTCTTACAAAAAATTCTTCGTGACATTTTCCCAAATTTTTTCTATGACTCAATTTGGAAGATATCAACCTAATAAGGAGGTTTTAGAGTCTTGCTTACCCAAAAATCAGTTGTTTAATGAACAGGGAGTGTGTTTACCCACCTACACTGTTGTGAACCTCTAAACTTTGCTCTACAACTACCAATTGGAAAAATATGTATCTCTCGTTGACTTGTTGGGTGGACATTCCTTTGTAATCTTGTGAATAGTCATCTAATATCATCTTATAATTTTTGTTGCCCTTTCAGCTGCTTTGCCTCCATATAGACCAATTTTTGCTAATCACCATGCTAGAAAGTGCCTCTCTAACTGTCACAAGTTGTCTCAAGACAATTGTGTTAGAGGCAAAGCGGGTCTCTGCAACCTATTGCAAATTAAAAAAATAATTAAAATTTAAAAATAAACTTTAAAGAAGAATTAGAATACACAATCAAATTATGAAAATGTAAATATTACTTCACTTACCTTCAATAGCTCCAATCTTGAAAATGATCTAAAGATCCCTTGAGACAAATGGTGTTTGGTGATGAACATCTAAATGTCCTCAGCCTCTGCATACAATTCTTTGATCCAAGCAATTTTATTCCCAATCTTTTGCAGCATAAGATTGAGTGAATGGACCGCACAAGGTGTCCAAAAGATATGTGAATATCTTTCCTCAATCAACAACCCTGCAACTCTACAATTCTTGGTGTTGTCCGTTACAACTTGAACAATGTTGTGGAGTCTCACTTCCTCAATGGCTGCAATGAGAATATTAGCAATAAATTGTCCATCTTTTACTTGCCCCTCACAATCCACAACTTTCAAAAACATTGCCCCTTTAGGGGACACCGCTATGACATTGATCAAAGGCTGATTTTTTGAATCCTTCCAACCATCCGAAACAATGGTCACACTTGTCTCAACAAATCCCTTATGGGCTTCAATGAATCTTCAACCAACGTGACCTCTTTTTCCAATAAGGTGCCACACACCTTCTCATAACCCGGGCCCTTGTACCCTTTTGGAACTTCATTAATTGTTCTCAACATCTCTTTCCAATATGGAGAACGAACAACATTAAAAGCTATCCCATTTGCATATATGCATCTTGCTACATTTTGGTCGGCAATGCCTCTACTCTCATTTTGAAATGCAAGTTCCAAAGGCCCCTTTGTTCTTTTGTTTGCAATGGGTTGTACACTTTGAGCTTGAGGATCCAGAGTGGCATAAATGGGTGGTTTTCTACCACAATAATGGAATTAGATGGGGGCTGCATTCCCTTTGATTTTTTTTTTTAATAAAGGGTGATTTCCTTTTTGGGCTTCTTGTGCATCTGCTGCTTCTTGCTCCATAATGTATCCTATGATTGTCTCTGATGGAATAGGTACATTGTCTTTTCCAGGGCAAGCCTTGATGCCTTTTCCAGGTATGCCACACAAATGTGCTTTCACCCTAAAATATGTACTAGAGTATTGAACATCACATCCATTGCATTTCCAAATGTAACCACCACCACCTGGAACTGGTTGTATCATTTCAACATACTTCCATAGAGGAGAATTTGGATCTGTTTTGAACTTTGATTTAGTTGCAGAGCCAGAGGTAGAACCAGTTGACATTGTGATTCCTATGGCAATTTTTTTTGCAAACAACACATTCAAAATTTCAAAACAAAAACAAAAATATTGAAACCAAAATATTGATTTATAAAACCTAGCTCTTTTGAATCTTTCATACATTCATAGAAGAATGGAAAAACATAGATAAATCATAAAATCAAACAAAACAAAGTGTCATGTTTGTAAAACAAAAAAATGGATGAAAAAACTCAAAAAAAGAAGAGAAAAACTTATCTCTTTGCAAAAATATCCTTTGACAATCTTTGTGGCAGCCAATGAACACTTGCTAATGTGTAGGAATGGCAATGCAATTGTTTGTAGAAGCTTCAATGATCAATCTTCAACTCCTTTTGTCAATCCAACAAGCAAAAATGAATGCTTAGTCTCTTGGAATGAAAACGTTTGTTTGCAAAACAAATGAATAAGAATGAAGTAGTTTAGGTGTTTAGAGTGATTTAGAGATCGCTTTTAGGGTTCCCTTGGGCGTGGGTCAAAGTCAAACTCCAAAAAACATTAAAAAAATGCTTAAAAAGTCACTTTTTGGTCGGCTGGGTGTGCGGGTTTTGCCTTGGTTTGCCTTGGTATGTTTGGGTTCTGCCCGGGTTCGTTTGGGTTCTTCCTGGGCGAACTAGACCTCTTTTTGCAAGACCTTGGTTGAACCCACGGCCGAACCGGCCTAGGATCTGAACCAGGACTGAACCAAACCTGAACCAGGGGCTGGTAGGTGCAAACCCGGTAACACAGGTTTCAACATTAAAATTTTGGATCATATTGAAAAATTTCTTATCAATATAAAGAAAAAATATGTATAGATTTTTATTTGAAACAACGCAAAATTACAAAGAACAAAAAACAACTACAATCGCCTTTGAAAAGGGAAAACGTTAAAAGAATTAAAATGTCCCCAGTCCTAATTTAATCTTAGAGCCTCATTATAACTTTAGTAAGGTTAAATTACCAAATATTTAAAATTATATTCAGTGAAACTACAATTTGCGATGACAAAAGGATTTTTTTCATATTTGCAATTCTTTTAAAAAAGACTATTTAAAATTAATTAACTATTTTTGGTTTTTTATGTACATGGATCCTCACTTCCACCTCCCACTGTGACTGTAGAATGCCTCTTGATGTGATGAAGCAGATTGAATATATATATATATAGCAAAATCTTCAACCTATTATAAATATATAGCTACATGCTTATATATATAAGATTAGATAATATTATAAATATATAGCTACATACTTCAATTTATAAGTACCCAATGTGGTGGACACTTAAAAGGTGCTGTTTATAGTAATGTGAAGCCAGTAATTATTGCCTTCTACAAAGAAATGCAACAGGTAATAACAACACTTAAAACAATCTCATTTTTTGCACATACTCCCTGGACATCATTGGACAGAAAAGTAATGGTGTTCCAACCACATTCTACTCATCTTCTGATCGCGATTTATCTTCTATCTCTATTCTACTTCTTGTGTTGGTTCTACTAGCTTGCCTTAACAAAGGATCCCACTCCCATCTTTGGCACATCTCTAGCCCCTACTCTATAACAGGGAGGATCTGCTGGACCTAAATTGATAGAATCAACTGCTTGTAACTTCTTTTGCATCGTAACTCTTGTTGTTTATGGAAATGCAGTTGAACAGAGAAGTGCCCTACCTATAATGATGCAGAAACATTTGCCAGCAATTTTATGGTGGTTTTGTTTGCTATTTCCACAAACAACAAGAGTTTATGGTTTTTGTTTATTATGGTGGTCTTGTTTATTATTTTATGGTGGTTTTTCTTGTTTATTATCTAGTGCCCATTCAACACAGAGAGAGGGATGGAAACAAGCATAAGAGATTTAAAATCGCAGAGGCTTGCCCATGTGGGCATGCGTGGCATGTTCTCAATGTTGGGAGGCCTTTAGTTCTTTTAGCTTTTGCTAACTACCTATTAACATTTAGGAAAACCCATTATAAATTATATGTTATATTTGAGAAATCTCCATAGGAAGTTTTTTAAAGGATTGCTTCTAGGAGATTGATAGAGATGCAAAAGAACTTCTTCTAAAGTCTCCTAACATCTAGAGACATCCCCACATAGGTTTCCAATATGGGACATGCTTCCAAGACAGGAGATAAGTCTCCCAATGTTCGGAAACTATAATTTTAAGGGCACTACAAAGTATAATACACGCGTTGAGAATGAAAAAAGAATGAATTATTCTTACTTGATCCATTTGTTATTTTCAACAGTTTGAACTTATGTTTTAAAAAGTAAAGTTGTGGATGTATTATTTCCTAAATAATGACTGTCATTTCTTTTTCTTGTTTTAATACATTTTCAGAAGAAACAAATGACTGTCACCAGAGGTAGGGAAGAGACTGAACTTCAAGCACGCGGTCGTCATGACCCATGTGTGGTACCTAGAGGTGCACCTCCTTTCTCAAATTATATACATTTGATTAATGGTTTTGGTGAATCTAGTTGGAAGTAGTTCTTTCTCAGAGTAAAAATCAGTTTTATGGAATGAATATTATTGACTTCTAAATAGAATTGTAGAGTGGAAATTGAATCAGTACTGGAGAAGTATTTTTAACGCACATGCAACATTGAGATTTCCTACAAATATTCTACTTTCATTTTTTAAATAGATTTTTTGAAGTCTTCATTGATTGGATATGCAGCTGTGCCCATGGTTGAGGCTATGGTGGCTTTGGTGTTGGCCGATCAGTTGATGCAGCAGTATGCACAGTGTGAGTTGTTTCCTGTTAATAGTTCACTTCAAACACCACTGGATGTGCAGCACGAGACACCATTAGAAATGGCCCTTTAGAATGGAGAAATGACATTGGAAGTCACATCTTTATTTTTGGATCTGCTATGTTATATTTTGAGAAACAGAAATTAATGAAGATTGCTTGTTTGGAGTTGATATTATTTAACCACCAAGTTCAAGTATTTGTATCTATAGAAGACCATCTACAAGGAAACTTAAAACTTCAACTCTTTTTCTATTCATAGCATTCAGGCATTCAATGTATGTTATAGAATAAAACAGATGGTTTTCTTTTGTGGAAGAGTACTTTGGAAATAAACTGGATGCGGCTGATAAGATAGAACATGATGCCTGTGCACATTATGGTGCACATTTGTATACTTAAGCTCAAAAAACAATTTAATGAGCAATTCACAGTTCCAGAGGCTGCCAAAGCAAGGATATGAGGCTGGTTTCTGTATAATGGGTATGTTATGTTAACATTGACTTATGTAATTGACTCTTTTTGTTCACATCTGCAAATCTGTTGCAGATTAGCTCCCACACTTGGTTTGTGTCCCCATTTTTTTGGTATACTGCATGTTATCATTTCCCTTGGGTTAATGTGTATGGTAATACAACTGGCATTCCCAATCACTGGAATTGGAGTTTGGTTCATAATACATGAATGATCATGTACAAACAATGCAAAGACAAGATAGCTAGGAGTTTAATCTCGTGTTTTGATATCTGAAATTATCTATAACCTTATAACGTAGTACATTTTTTTGGTTAATCTAATTATTTATTTAAAAAAAATTCTTTTTGATATTTCTGAATTTCTACATTACCAACTTACGACGAGTTCTCTCATTTGTACAAAATCTGGGGTTTAGATAATTTTTTTGATATTTTTGTTTCCCTATTACTCACATCTACAAGGTTACTTTCATCTCCTAAAATACAGAATGTATACGCATGTTAGAGATACAGACATGCCACACCCAGAGAATAGTGGCAATTTGTTATCAGTGCAAAGTAGTCATGTAAATTCTCCATCGCATTAAGCAATTAGATCTATCTATCCTTCTAACAAAGATGAAAATGATTGTAATGTTAAAATTTTACTTTTGCAATCTGAATTGTTGGGAGCATGCGGAAGTGGTGGCTAACCTCACTATAAACCTTTTGGAAGGGCAATAGTTTATACTACAGAAAAACACTCTTACCTTGGGTTCAGAATGGAAGATCAGTGCAACGAGTTATTATTCTTGGTTAAGGAAGCTTTACAAGGGTCACGATGATATATCCTTCTTGATTATATACTAATTAAAGATGATGGTGATTTCTGGCAGGTAATATATGAAGATCGGAAACTATTCCTTATCACAGCAATTATTGCTACTTACCTTAAGCCAGATAAACATTTTTAATACTCAAATAAGTTGTAATAGATCTCTAAATATAGGGTGTTCTCAATTATCGAAGGGTTAAAGTTATCCTTTGTAATGCTTTTTCAGCTGGAAAGTAATGATAATACTTATTAATTAAAAGAAGTTTCCAATAAATATCACTAATCAATATTGACGGTCTGCAAGAATGATAAGAAAAAGAATATCTTGTATATTGAGCGCAAGACATGACCATGTTAAACCATATTAGAAGAGAATTCCAAACGTACAACTGCACTGGGAGAAGGATCATCCTTGAGTGAGAAGAGAAACCTACAGTAAAGGTTATTATGGAAGAGGATTTGAGCCTACTATGCACCACGTTCAATTGGACCAGCAAGGTCAAAGTAACAAAAACATGAGTGGATGGGCAAGCTTAGCCAAACTTGGCACCTTTGACGTTGGAGAGGCTCCCTGTGATATGTCGGATACCACCCTTCTCGTTGAGGGGCAAACCCTGTTGATTGTGGATGACTATGAAAATAACTATATTTCCGTCAAGGCTTCACTAATAGAGAGTGAGTGGTTGAATTCTCAACATGCACGCGGTTTTGAATATAGGGTGCATTGCTTAAATGATTGAGCAATTCTTGGATATGTTGAAAATGTGGCACTGCCTCGTCCTTGTGTGCGCACATGAAAAGTAGGCGAAGTGAGAACATGCACTTCTTCATTATAGAAGAATCCTATAACAATATTGGTGGCAAAAAAATGTCAAGTTTCTTATTGTGCTTGAATTTTCAGAGTCCATGATAATAGCTTGAAAATATGTTTCTATATTTGATCACATGAGCGTTTACCCATCAATCTTTCAGATCACACTCCGTGATCCATCATCACAATGAAAAAAGTGAACAACATGATTTGCATTCTTCATCTATTGTTCACTTTCTTCATTTTGATGATGGATCATGGAGTGCAATCCAAAACGTAGATGGAAAAGAGAACATATTTTCAAGTTCATACTATGCTCCCCCAAGTTTCTAAATGGGGATGGGGGGATGCATTTTTGGATGGGTTATTTTAAGGCCATTTTTTATGGGACGATTATTAAAAAATGAGAGAAATTTTAAGATATAAGGAAATTTCAAATATTCATATGATTAACATTGTTTAGGTAGGCATTCAAATTAGACATATTGAACCTTCACGAGCATGGGTAATTGAATTAATAAAGACATGCTTGACTAGTGTGTATATTCAAAGAGAGATTTATTATTGAAGTTTTCTTGAAGCCTTCAAGATTGCATGTTTTACTGTCAAACTCATTAACAAAGAGGAACATAAGTAAAAAGACAAGTGGTTATGTTCGAGTTTGACCTCAATTGAGATACTAATAAATGAGATTGTTCTATGAGTTGTTTGTGTAGGACAAGATAGATAGGTTTTTGCATTATGAAGGTTGTATTTCCTAAGCATGCCAACTTTTTTGTGGTAGTTCTTGTATACCAAATAGGTTTGTCTAATGTATGAAACATGATAATCCTTGACAATGACTTCAACTATGAAGATGCATAGATCTACAATAGGAGATATGCATTTTGTATATTTTGTGATCATGATTAATCATTGGTCTATTACTTGGTCATACTTGTAGTTGGATGGGAGTTTGGGGCCAACAACCCTAATGGGGTCAAGAGGTAGCACTCCCAGCAAGGTTAAGGAACATGGCTCCTCATGAGGGTTTGGGGGCAACACCTCTAATGGGGATAAGAGGGAGTACTCCCAACAAGGTTGAGGAGCAGGGCCCCTCATGAGGGTTTGGGGGCACAACCCTCGATGTAGTCAAGGGGTGGTGCCACTTGCAAGGTTTTAGGGTGGTGCCCCTTGCATGTTCCTTGTGATACAAGGCACACACCAATTTTTTTTTTTGTAAACCTTAGATAGCATGCCATTAACCAAATAGGTATTGAAATGTTGTAAGTTATTCTAAAAATGCAACTAAAATGTGCTAGGTATGTTAGTTGGCCTCTAAAAAAACTTGTACACAACATGGATGTTTCTAATTTTTTTTGCAAAAATAGGGATGGAGTGGGGAAATTTCCTAATTATCTTACATCCTCAAAATATCCCCTATGAGGGATGAGGTCACATTTGGCAAGGGATGTGTCCCTCAGAAGCATAGGTTTCTAAGCTTCTAGATTTTGTGATTGGATTTCAATGATATGGAGAGAAGATTTCCCATTCATTTCAAGACACTTTGAGAATAAGAATACATCCAAGAAAGATGCTTGAAGGTTTTCAACCAATCACAAGGTAGACATTTAGGTTGAGCAATGCTTAGCTAGTGAAGTCTTTCTCTTACATGAAAACCTTGATAATCTAGATACCAAAGGAAATACACAAGCTTAGATTTGATTTGGTCCTACCAACTATGCTTTAGGTGGTGAAGTTGAAGGTTAGGAAAATAATTTAAACTCCCCTCTGACTATTAAGTTTGTTAAACATTGAATTAAAAGACTTCAAATTTATATAAAAACTAATGAGAATAATCCTCGAAAAGAATGTTAAAATTCCATTGTCTATATCTCCACTAAGCAAGAGGTAGTTGCAACCCTAGCTTATCAAGCATAACATCTAGCATCAACTCTTGAATTTTTAGAATGGAAGGAAAATATAAAGGGATGAGCTTAGATTGTCTTGCATTATTTTGATCTTTAGAATGAATGGCCATTAATTTACATGACCAGAATGAGGAGATATTGCATCTTTTATCAAAGTTTGACTTTAAGATTAAAGGCTCATGTTTTTAAAAATAAAATATTTATTTTAAAGCTAAAGCTTTGAATATGAAAGTCATGAAGCTTTGCCTTGCTATTATAAAGAGAAAAACTCTTCATGTCAATAAATTAAAGGGAGTTTTACTTCATAATGTTGCCCTAAATATTAAAATGAGCTTGCATGCATGAAGTAAAGATAAGGGACAAGAAAATAAAATCAAAGGGGAGACTATGAATAATATTTTAGGGTTTTTGGTGTTAGCAGAAAGCAGGGAGTTGTGCGCATGCAACCTCTACAACAAAAATGATAGGGAAGTCATAGGTTTTGCACAACCATTTAATGTTGGCATATTAAATCCTTTTCGAGACAAAGAGCTTGCCAACAATAATAGGTAGTTCATTTATTTATATTTGTAGGCATGATGAAATATTCTTGATAGATAGATTGGACAAAACTTCTCATGCAAGATTGACTACATATTTTATTGGTCATGAGCATTTATTATTATGTTTCTCCCACTTCTTCCATTTCCTTTTCTCTCTACTCCCCAACCCCCCTTGGGTTATATATTGTAATGCGCTGTTTTCAATAGAGAGGAAAAGATCTTGTGTGCATAATTCTAACCTTTTTCGAATAGATCCGTGTAGATTCAGGCTTGAGGATAGTGTATTTCTTTTATTTCAAATCTAATAAATAAATGTGTGACATGTTCTTTCCTTTTGTGTTATTTTCACTATTTTTATTCCATTAAGGGAAATGTTTTTTTATACACTTATTTATTGTTTAGGTAGCTTTGACTTATATGTTTTGGATTTATTAATCTCTTGTGAGTATTTTTTTAACCTTCTCCAAGTGGATGATCATGCAAATATTTGTTTCTTGCCTTTCATTTGTCAATCTATCAAATAGTTTGCATACATTGTATGAGAGGTTAAGCATCTAGGAACCCTTGAATCTTGTGTGCTCTCGAGATTGGCAATCCAAGGGCTAACTATATGTCTCGAATATAGGGGCAAATGAGCTATGAGCTACAAATAGTTGTGAGGGTTATTTTTGTTGACTATTAGGCCATGCGTTTGTAATCCTTGTGCCACATAAATGTTTTCTTAATCTTGGCACATTGACTTTTTTAAATTAGGATTTTAGTTCAAATATTTTCTCCCTTTTCATCTTTCTCTATTTGTGGATACTGAGAGATTGATTGACTATCTCATGAGAAACCACCATTTTAATCTTAATTATCATCCAGTGTCTTGATGTTAATCATTTGCAGGTGTGAAGTAGAAAAAGTGACCCTAGATCTAACTAGTAGATTGACTAGGATTAACTCTTTTTCTTTAACCCCACATTCAAACACAAACGAACTAGGGTTTGATGATTGGCTAGTTGCCACAAGGGAGAGTGAATATGATAGGGTTTGGTTCTTTTGAGTTGCAAAGAGGATAAAATTGATGTGTTTTAATAGTCCTATTTGCCAAAAACCTTAGATCTGAAAATGTAATTTATCACATAGATGAAAATGAAAATTGACAAAACATATATAGATCTAGGAATTGAAGATAGGGCTAAGAGCTTGGACATAAAAGATGATCCTGAGTTTGAGGGTCAAGTGCATGGGCACCCTAGACTAGAAATGATGCTTTTTAAGATCTTCAACACTCAATTGCTGTGTTATAGTCCACTCTATATTTCCTATGCATGTGGTTGATGAAACCTTTGGATCTAACTTGCACACATGAAAAGAGGGGGAAAGGTTGTGCTGTATAGGGAATTTCCTAAGACAAGCCTCATTTTGGTGTTTCCACCTCCACAAACAACAAATAATGATGATCAAGAGGGCTTACCCTAGGTTGGGTAGAGGCTAAATAATAATAATTGATTGAAATGACAAATGAAAATGGATAATGTTACATTAGGTATGAAACCCTTTCCAAAGTGATGTTCACACCATAAGTTGCCACTAAAGGTTGTTTGATGGATGCTTGAATTGCTTGAAGAATTGCAAG
>VDFB02151097.1:0-56912 GCA_007258455.2 Sequoia sempervirens
AAGAGTTAATGAAGAAATTGAAGATCAGAAAAATGGCTAACACTATGAAAGTTCGGAGCCCCTGGATGGAAAAGGCTCCCATGAATTCGAAGGCCGAGATCAAGTTTTTAGCCAGGGACTTCTCCAGAATATCTTTCTCAGAATCAGTCAGGCTCCGTCGTGAAACCTTCAGCTTGCCTGTCGGATCAATCTGCAAACGAGAAATTGGAGGCGAAGTTCAGGGTCAAAATGAAGAAAACTTGAAAATGCCAAAATTTTGGCCAACACTGGGTGAAGTGGGCGCCCCTGGTGAAGAAGGGCGCCCAACTTCTCATGCCTTAGAAGATTTTTCAAAATTACAAGGAGAAAGAGGCGTCCAAGTTCAATGAAGCTGAGGTTTAGGGTTTTGGAAATAAAAGCAAAAAAAAGCAAAACCTAATTCAAGCCCTAAAGTCTATTTAACATCTTTCTTTCATGTAATTTTCATTATTTTTGCAGGTAGCCTTCAAAGGAGAAAGTTGGAGCAGCAAATTTGAAGAATTTTCATGATCCAAGAATTCATCTTTGCTAGTTTTTCATCAGATTTTTCAAATCAGCAAGCATAAACCCTTTGCTTTTTCAAGCTTTTTTTCTCCAAAAGATCGAATTTTTCAAAGAGAAGGCCAAGGCTTTTCATTTTTCAGCCATCTGGGTCTTTTCTCTCCATTCTTCTGAAGAAATTTTCAAGGACTTCATCAAGTTGCAGCAGTTGTTTTTATTTTGCATGTTAGTGAAAACCTCAGTGCATTCAATTTTCAACCATCTGAGTCCTCTCCAATCAGTCTTCTGAAGAAAACCCATATCACAGCTTTTTTTCAAGAAAATTTCAAATCCTAGGGTTGGCTGTTTTTTCGATCAGTCATCAGGGTTTTGCAAATCTAATCAATTGGGTCTATTTCTAATCATATTCTTAACAAAACCCAGGTGCCATCTTTTTTTGGAAAAATTTGAAGAAATTAGGGTTTACTACTTTTTAGGCAAAATTCAAAATTTTCAAAAACGGACGATCTGGGTTGTCTTGTACCGAAATTTTGAGCAAAACCCATATCTCAGAAAAATTTTCAAAAAATTTGTCCGTTGGAGCAAGAAAATCAGCTTTCTTAAAATAGAAATTGTTAAAGACTTGTCTGCACCTAGGCGAGTTTACAATCATTCTTCGAGTTTTCTGAAATGGAGTACACTCCCAATGTTTTCAAGACTGAATCAGCTCTCTATCGCGATTACATCAAAACAACTGAGACAGACTTACATCATATCAAGCCGGTGTTCGATCTACACGCCTTGGAGAGAGCGTCATGTTTTCAAAGTTAAAACTTATGAGGATATCCGAAGAGTTCACCGTCTACAGACAAAGGGTGATTGAAGCTCTTCTTTTCATCAGTGAGTTCATCACAGAGATTCCTTCTCAGTACAGTCTTGAAGATGGTTCCTACGTCGCGCTTGATGAAGTGCAGGATCAATTCCAAAGTGTTGTTCGCAGTTGCAATCCAGTTGGCGGAAGGATAGGTCATATTTCGATGATGTCAGCAAAGTTCGAGAAAGCTACCAATGAGGTCGAAGATTTCCTGAGATCTATTGCAGATGCTGAAGATATTCTAGAAAAGCGGTGTTTTGCTATTGATGGCATAGATGCGCCGAACCGGGACATGGTTCTAATTTTCTAGCGGATGTGATTGAGCTTTAAAGCGGCTTTCTTCTAGAAGCTTTCTTTCCGCTTTCTTTCTATTCTTGGAATAATTCTTATCCATTCTTTGAGAAGAGAAAGAAGATAAATATAATAGTTGGCGTTTCCCGCTTTTTCTGCTTTCTAGGGTTTTAGATGTTATCTTCTTTCTAGATTTAGTAATAAAGCTTGCTTGTTGAGCAAGCCCTAGATTGTGAAAGCAAGGAGATTTTAGGGTTCCCTACTCCTCTGCTTGTCTATAAATAAGAGCCTTTGCTCATTAGTTTTCTTTAACGGTTATTGTGTTAGCAAATTGCGAGCCTGTATTGCAGCAAGTAGTTATTCAGTTTCAGTTCACTTTATTGGAACCGTGCCAGTGAGAACAAAACGCTGAGCCTATTGTGCCTTCTATTTGTTACTCAAGTATTGTTCAATTGTGTTGTGATAAGAAAATTGTTGAGCCTCTTTAGCCAACAAGGAGTTAGTGTGATTGTTGTTTCTAGTGTGCAAGAGCAAGATTGCAAGCCTCTTTAGCTGCAATTTCTTGTTCCAAGCATGTTAGAAGGGAGTTCTATTCCAGAGATTTGAGAAATAAAATCATGAGCCTCCTTTGCCTTGGTCCAAAATCTCAGATTTCCGTTATTTATGTTCTACTTTTATGATCTTGATTTCAACTTACAGTGAAGTGTGTAGGTGTTTGTTGAGAGAGAGGTTATTGAAGTATTTTGTCAGAAAATCTACCTTGTCCATTTCTAGTTTCTCTTGCTCTGCTATTACTTGAGAAGTTAGAAACGTCTCTAGTTTAAAGTTAGTCGTAGTTGAAGTTCTTAAAATCAGAAAATCTCAGCTACGGCGTTTGTGTTTAATAAACCTTGTGCTCTAAGCTGATCAAAAAGATAGGCAACTTAGTTTTAGTTTACTTTCTTTCAACACCATCAGCAAGAGGGAGCTTCCCCTCCTAATTTGAAGAGCAGTTTATCTGTGCATAGCTGTCCGTTTCAAATACGCATACCAGAGGTGCGAATTTAAACGCCAACAGTCATCAATGGAGGTCAGTCAGCTGCTAGGCGCTAGATCCAACACGCAAGCACTGAGCAGAAGATGGGATGGCGAACATGCACGAAGAACGAAGAATGTAGGTGGAATCCGTGAAAATTTGGCTAAGTCTGCTTGACATGGGTGCCCCAAGAGGAAATAGGCGCCCATCTTTTTAGGGCACCAGATGATGAAATTAGGGTTTGTGATTCCAAGCAAAGTTGTTCAATTTCGTTCCAGCTTTGCAACGAATCCGGCAATGCAGTCATCAAATCATCCAGTCGCTCGGAATTCAAGGTCAAACGGAGAGTTTTCAAACAGAATACAAAATGAAAATTATGAAAATGTCTGAAAAGTTCCTCAGTCTGGGAACTTTGGGCACCCCAAGTGCCCAGGGGCGCCCAGCTTTTTGAGAAGCCTAACTCAGTAGTTAGGGTTTGCAGATGGGATCAATCTCTTCGGAATTCGGTCAGCTTCACAGTGGATATCTTCGTCACGGCATCCGACTGGCCAATCTCTAGCAAATCCAGATCCAAGTGGAAGGTACAGAATGAAGGTATGAATTCGAAGATGAAAATCAGAAGAAAATGGTTTAGTCTGGAGCAAATGGGCGTCCCTGAAGGAGAAAGGCACCCAAGTTTTTGAGTGTCCAAACAAATGAATTGGCCAGTAAAGCTCCCAAGATGACTTCTTCAGAATTGATCGGGCTTTCCAGCGAGATCTTCAGCACGTCAAACGGAGTTGGTAGTCGCCAGATGCAGCAGGCGGAACAGAGGTTTCGACGAGAGCCAGAGTCGAGAGCAAGAAGAAAATACTAGAAAATTTTCTAAGTCTTGTGAAGTTGGGCGCCCCAGCTTGCCAGGGGCACCCAAGCTTTTCGAGTATCAAATTTAACTTTTTGATGAAGCAGCTCCCAGAAGACCCCTCTTGGAATCTCCTCAGCTTCATAACGAGCCCAACCATCAGTCAATCTGACGCCCAGGTCTTCAAATCAGGCAGGATCATCTGTAGAAATGGAGTTGATGAAGAAATAGAAAAGTTTCTAAGTCTAGTAAAGGTGGGTGCCCCTGGAGAGAAAGGGCGCCCAAGGTTTTGAAGCTCTAAATGATAGAATTTGCCAATGTAGCGCCTAAGATCACCTCGTCAAATTCAACCAAGTTATCCAACGGAACTGATGGTCGGTCAATTTGATTGGTGTAGCTCCAGGAATCAAGATTTCATCAGAAGATCAAAGGGAAATGAAGAACTTGAAAATCATAAAAATGGTTAACTTTGGACAAAATGGGCGCCCCTGGCGGAAATAGGCTCCCATGAATACAAAGGTCAAAACGAAGTTTTTTGCTAGAAGTGCCTCTAGGGTGATCTCCTCAGAATCAGTCAAGCTACGCGATGAATCATCTAGCTTGCTCATCAGATCAATCTGGAAGATAGAGATCAGGGCGAAAGTAGGTCTTCGAAATTGAGAAAAGTTGAAAATTTTCAAAAAATGACCAACTCTGGAGCAAGTTGGCGCCCCTAGCCAAGAAGGGCGCCCAACTTGATTTCAAAATTGCAAGATGAAGAGAATGTCCAAGTTCGTCGAACCAACTGATTTTAGGGCTTTGAAGATTAAAGAAAAAGAAAGCAAACCTAATTCAAACCCTAAGTCTATTTAAGACATCTCTTTCATTCAAAACTCATCATTTTTGCAAGTGGCGTCCTAAGGAGAAGACTGGAGCAGCAAGTTTGAAGAATTTTTTTAAGATTCAAGAACTCAAGTTTGCTAATTCTTCATCAAATTTTTTAGACCAACAATATAAACCCTTTCTTTTTCATACTTTTTCCATCCAGAAGATCAAATTTTTCAAGGAGAAGATCAAGATTTTCAATTTTCAACCATCTGGGTCTTGTCATCTCATTCTTCTGAAGAATTTTTCAAGAAATTCATCAAGTTGCAACAGCTGCTTTTTCTTTGCATGTCAATGAAATCTTCAGTGTTTTTAGAATTTGTTCATTTGGGTCTTCTCAAAATAGTCTTTTGAAGAAAACCCATATCACAACTTTTTTTCAAGAAAATTTCAAATTCTAGGGTTGGCTGCTTTTTTTATCAGCCCTTAGTGTTTTTCAAATCTAATCAACTAGGTCCATTTCTAATTACATTCTGAACAAAACCCAGGTGCCAGCTTTTTTCGTGAAAAATTGAAGAAATTAGGGTTTGCCGTTTTTCAGTCTAAATTCAAAATTTTCAAAAACGGACGATCTGGGTTGTCTTGCAACAAAATTCTGAGCAAAACCCATATCTCAAAAAAATTTCGAAAAATTTGACCGATGGAGTAAGAAAAATTAGCATTCTAAAAATAGTAAGTTGCTCAAAACTTGTTTGAACCTAGGCGAGTTTACAGTCATTCTTCAAAGTTTTCAGAATGGAATACACTCCCAATGATTTCAAGACCAAATCAGCTCTCTACCACGATTTCATCAAAACTGCTGAGACAGACTTGCATCAGATCAAGCCGGTGTTTGATCTACACGCTTTGGAGAGCGCAGGCAACACTTCAATTACAAATCTAGGACACTTTGGACTCCTCACAGCAAAGTCTATTCCTATATCAGTTCAGAGCCACAAGTTTGTAATCGCTTGCATCAAGCATTACAATCCGGCTACAAGGGAGATTCAATAAGTTGATGGCAGATTCATATGCAGTTTGAAACCTGATATGATCGAGAAATGTTTCTCCATTCCCCCTTGGCCTGAAAGTGTCACTATCTCAAAGGGCGAATGTGAGAGGATGTGGGAAATGCACAAGGACAAGTATAGCAAGAAGATTGCTCAAAGGTGGATGAAGGAGAAGCATAAGACTTTTCCTAAGAACATTGAGCAAGGCGAGTTCAACGATGAGATTGCTATCATAATCACCTTGCTCAACAGGGTAACTGGATCAGAAGATGCTACCAAGTTTTAGCCTTGGATGTTCTACGGTATACCCCATATCATGAAGAAGACTGAGTTCTATGATTGGCCTACCTTTATCAGTGACAACCTCCATCAGTAGATAACAGAGTATTTCCAAATTCATGAGTTCCATATGGTTTCTTACCTAGTCTACCTAGTGGCCTACCAAGGTCAATTCAGAGGGTTGAACACTGAGGGATCGTTGAGCGTACAACATATCTACAACTATTACCCTTAGTTGGAATTCATGAAGTCACTATATCACTACAAGAGGGTGAATGAGGCTTTCCTGATGTACACAGTGCGGGACCTGGACAATGAATTGAACGTCCGTATCTCTTCAATTGCCAGGGCAGCAATGGCGGAGTGGGCAGATTGGTTCATACAGTTTCCTACTTTCACGTATCTCAGAGTCTATGGCTATTTCGGTGTTCCACTCATGCTACCAAGGTACCCATCAGATGAAACCCACCCTCAATTTTCCATTGGGACTGGGAATCTATACATGTAGGACAGCAACAAATGCTAAAACCATGGGAGATGAGTTAGACAAACTTGGTCTCAAGCCTTACAACGAGAGATGATTGTATGATCCTCATGGCGTCTACGTTGCTCGACTTGAGAGAAACTCTGCTCACATATACGTCCTTGAAGATTTTTGGGCCAATTGTACAGACGAGTTCGAGGTGCGGAGGCACAGTTACAATAGGCTCACTCTTCACCAGATGAAAGACTGCCTATCAGAGGATATCGAAGGATTGTCAAATGATGATGAGGATGTGTTACTCCCAATGTATGCCTGAAAGAGAATTGAAGATCAGCCCCTTCCTCAAGTCAATTGGGCTAATAAAGAGTCTCTCTCAGTTGAAGACAGGACAAGACAAGTCCTCGAGTATAGTAAAGTTTTCCTAGTCCTCAAAAGGAAAAACTTCATTCCAGTAGCAAAGCCGCCAAGGACACTTCCCTCTTCCTCCAAAGCACAGTCGAAAGGGAAAAGTGTAAAGCAGTATCAAGAAGGTGTCAAGGGTAGTAGATCGACTAAAAACGTAAGAAGGTTAGACTTCTCAAGCATAGTTATACAGGAGCAATCAATAGTCGAAGTAGAAGCTCCTCCTGAAGAGCCCGTACCTCAAAAGGAAATAGAGGAGCTACCCATAACACATGACTCCATACCATTGACAGGGTCTTCGTCAATTCACATCGACCTGAACATTGAAGAAGATGAAGAGGTTGCAATTGTACCTCCCAAAGAAGTTAGCAAAGATACTACCGTGTCTTGGCTTGAGAGCTCCTTGGGAAGGGTAAGAAGAAGACCTTCATATCAGGTGAATTTTGATGACCTTGATAACATCTATCAGGAACCTCCTAAGAAGAAAGCAAAGAAGCAAGTTCACTTTGATAGGAATCCTAATGGTGAGATAGTCATGGAGACTGCAATACCCCCAGAGGACAAGAACAGAAATGAAGTTGATATAGACAACTTCGTGATGGTCAAGGCTAATCTTGATAAAAATACCAAACATGCAGATGTCAATTTGTTCAGAGTTGTGTCTGAAAGCCTTCAAGAAAGAGTGCTCAAGGATGGAGAAGACAAAGCAGCCCTCAAAGCTGAAATACGACAACTCAGGCTCTTCATTTCAAACCTTGTCCAGGGTACTTCGCAGGCTACTCAGTTGCTGCCATAGGTTTTAGAGACACCAGCTGATCATTATCAGTTGAGACAGCTGGTCATTTGTGGGAAGGAAACTCCAGAGTGGATCGACAGTTTCATTGTCAGAGGAAAGGAGATCTTAACACAGATGTTTCAGTTGAGAGACAACGCTCATGAGCTACGTCAAGGTATTCAATGGTTTGAACAGTCAATGGCAGAGGTGAAACCAAGGCATGAAATCATCATCGCTGATTTGGATACAGCCTATGGTTCAGTGGTCTCAAAAGAACACAAGAGGCAGATCCTTGCTTGGAGAGAGCGTCATGTCTTCAAGGTTAAAACCTACGAGAGGATATCCGAGGAGTTTATTGCCTATAGACAAAGGGTGATCGAAGCTCTTCTTTTCAACAATGAGTTTGTCACAAAAATTCCTTCTCGATACAGTCTTAAAGACGGTTCCTATGTCGGACTCAATGAGGTGCAAAATCAGTTTCAGAATGTTGTTCACACATGTGATGGCAGCAGTTCAGTTGGCGGGAGAACAAGTCATATTTCGATGATGTCAGCAAAGTTTGAAAAGGTGGCCAATGAGGTTGAAAATTTCTTGAGATCAATAGTAGATGGAGAGGATATCTTAGAAAAGCGCAACTTTGCTATTGATGGTATAGATGCACTGAATCGGGGCACAATTTCCAGCTTTCTTTCCATTCTTGGAGCAATTCTTATCCATTCTTCAAAGAAGATAAAGAAGATAAATTGTAATAGTTGGCATTTCCTGCTTTTCCTGCTTTCTTAGGTGTTAGTTGTTATCTTCTTTCTAGATTTAGAAATAAAACTTGTTTACTAAGCAAGCCCTAGATTGTAAAAGCAAGGAAATTTTAGGGTTCCCTACTCCTCTGTTTGCCTATAAATAAGAGTCTTTGCTCATTAGTTTTCTTTAACCATGCTAGTGATAACAAAATGCTGAGCCTAAGTGCTTTCTATTTGTTATTCAGTGTTGTTCAATTGTGTTTATGATAGCAAATTGTTGAGTCTCTTTTAGCCAACAAGTAGTTGTTGTAATTGTTGTTCTCTTTGTGTAAGAACAAGATTGCAAGCCTCTTTAGCTGCAATTTCTTGTTCCGTGCATGTGTTTAGTGTAATCTTTGTTCCAGATGTTTGAGAAATAAAATCATGAGCCTCCTTTGCCTTGGTATAACGTCTTAGATTTTCGTTTATTGTGTTATGCTTTTATGAACTTAATTTCAGCTTACATTGAAAGTAAGTAGGTGTATGTTGGGAAAGAGTTTATTGAAGCACTTTGTCAGAGAATCAACCTTGTTCATTTCTAATTCTCTTGCTTTGCATATTACTTGAGATATTAGAAATGTCTTTAGCTTAAGTTAGTCGTAGTTGGAATTCTTAATCAAAAAATCTCAGCTGCGGTGTTTGTGTTTATAAACCTTGTGCTCTAGCTGAAACAAAAAGATAGGCAAATTAGTTTTAATTTACTTTCTTTCACATCATCAGCAAGAGGGAGCTTCCCCTCCTAATTTGAAGAGTAGTCTTACTATGCAGAGTTGTCCGTTTCAAATTCACATTCCAGAGGTATGAATTTAAACGCCAACAGACAAGATTGATTAGATGCAGGGCTCAGTTTCCAATAGGATATATCACCTAGGGAGTACATTGATCTCAAGATGAAGCATGCACCTAACAGGGGTAATAGGGACCAGCATAATGACCTTTGTAGGAAGGTGGGGAAACTTAATTGTAATGTCCCTTGCTAGATTTGACCTTAAACTTGCTGATTGGAACCTTGAGAATTTCGTAAAACACTTGCCAAGCAAAAACTGAACTTGCTAATGTCAACTCCTTTTGGTTTTCGATGTTATGAAAGAGCATATGCATTCACCAAACTCTAACTAAGATGTATAATTGACTGATATTAAATGAGTATGCAAAGCAACTATCAATGTATGACTGACCGATGCAATTATATGACTGAAACTATGCATCTACAGCATTAATGCAAACACTTGGCAAGCATTAAGGGACATTAATGCAAACACTTGGCAAGCAACTAATGTGCAGCTACAACAATAAGCAATTATGACAAACATTTATTATGCATCCTATTGAATGAGATAATCATCTACAGCATTTGGCATTTAGTCAAACAATTGTTATGCAAATGATGACTTTCAACTCATAGACATTTGAAGAAACAATTGGCTTGCAAACTGATATAATGGAAAGAGAGCTACAATAATTGACAATTCATCAAACATTAAGCATGCAACCTTATAACTCCTTTATTAGATGCAAGACCAAGTACAAGCTAATATGCTCAATCTGATCAAGAAGATATGCCAAGACTCTTGGCTTACAACATAGTCAAAATGCTATTACAATGCTGGTATTATATATGTAACTACAGCTGTCATATGGCAGTGACTTATGCAATGATGAACTACATAAAATAGAATCAAAGAACCTAAATATTATGTATTGATATGAAGAAGAAGGGATGGCGATCTTGTCCACCAAGAATCAGCAATTTAGGATCCCTTCAAGTGAAGAATCAAATTCCTCTTAAGTGTCGTCCTGTTCTTGCCTGACAACTTTTCATATAAATAAATGCAGCAGTATTGGCCTCCAAAATTATTATAGAAATGATTGTCTTCGCAAGAGAAAGTGATCACTCAAATACCCACAAAATTATGTCTCCTTAGTGAAGAGCAATGAAGGAAAATGCAATTCCTCCCATGGCTGGTCTGCAAACTGAAACAAATTATGGACCTCAAATAACTCACCAAACTTCTCCAAAAATGTTCTCCAATGGCTGCAATTATCTCAATGAGAAAGACTGAAGTATCTCCCTCCACTATCCAACTAGGGTTGATATTTCACAACCAAAATTGGTACCTTAGAGTCTTCAAACCCTCAGGCAATGAAAGCATTCAAGCTCTCTTTCTACCACACAGGTATGTAAGAAGTATAAAATCCAAGTGTGTCCAAATGCTTAGCCAACAACTTCTTAAATAGATTTCTCAACCACTTTTCCAGAAGCTTCTAGAATATAATATTATTTTATTATTTAAGTGACTTTATGATTTATTATTTTATTTTGAGTCACATAAGTCACTTTTATTATTAAATTAATTAAATACCAAGTCATCCCTTTTGATATAATATTTTATTGGAATAACTTAATAAATAATTAATTTAATATCTCCAATTCGGGGACATGACAGTCCTCCCTTCCCAAAGATTACTTGCCCTCAAGCAATCTGCGACTACCAATCCAACTGCCACAATACCTGAAGCCCGAATGGAGAATCAATTGCACCTATTTATCAACCACCCATATCCCAAATGATCTTGCAACATGTGCAAACCCATATCCTTTGAATGTAGCTAGAACCCAAGAGGCTGTCAAACTCTGTCAACCAATGAAACCGTCCAACCAGCAATGGATTTCTTGGATCCCAACTTTGTAAAACAACTCCATCACGCCAACTCCAAGCACTGTGCAAATATACCTCAAGTATCATACCTAGATCCCATGGATAGACTGGAAGTCCTCCAAACTCAACTCCAAATGACTTCCACTATGCCATCCTGATACCCTCTAACATCCAAATGTAACATGCATGTGGACTGTAATAACTCAGACCAGCAACAAGAATGAAATCATAGATGTCACTATATCCAAACATACTGAGGAAATCCATCAAATATTCAATGCCCCTTGAATAACTAGATCTCCACACACATCCAAGAAATTGAATAGCTGGTGTAGAGCATGAAATGTCAGAAAGTGCAATATGAATCCAACTAGGGATATCACTAAACCATGATGAATCTATGAATATGAAGTCACCAATCAACAAATAAATTGTTGTCCTGTACTTGCATCATGTGCAGTCAAAACACTATTGGCTGATCTGTTAAGTGAGTGATCAACTTTCCCATCCACC
The DNA here is from genome assembly GCA_007258455.2 of Sequoia sempervirens. Classification (NCBI taxonomy): domain Eukaryota; kingdom Viridiplantae; phylum Streptophyta; class Pinopsida; order Cupressales; family Cupressaceae; genus Sequoia; species Sequoia sempervirens. The sequence goes on from VDFB02151097.1 coordinate 11,262, forward strand.
TATATGTCTTCATGAAGTTGCTCTAATGTAGTTGGTTTGGCTTCATCCATCACGTGCTCTTCCTCAATCTTGAAGTCATCATGAAGTGTCATGTGCTCAACATCTTTCTCCATTTTGCTCTCCTTAAGATCAACTGTATGCTCATCACTAACTGCTGAAAACTCATCATAAAGACTTGTAGATACTTCTCTTGTAGATACCTCATGTTTCTCCTCTTTGTCATGTGATGAAGACCTTTTAAAAATGGATGCTACTTTGTGAACCCTGGTTGTGAAGCCAATTCATCCATCCTGTTTTGACTCTATCTTAACCCTTCCATCATGGCATTCAACTGTTCAATATCCTCTTGTGAAAACATGGTATCCAACTAAAATTTTTTGATCTGCAATTTAATAGCTGAAACCAACTCAACCCTACCCCAGCAGGCTGGCAGGATCCAAGCTCTGATACCACTGTAATGTCCCTTGCTAGATTTGACCTTAAACTTGTTGATTGGAACCTTGAGAATTTTGCCAAACACTTGCCAAGCAAAAACTAAACTTGCTGATGTAAACTCCTTTTTGGTTTTTGAAGTTATGAAAGAGCATATGCATTCACCAAACTCTAATGAAGATGTATAATTGACTGATATTAAATGAGTATGCAAAGCAACTATCAATGTATGACTCACCAATGCAATTATATGACTGAAACTATGCATCTACAGCCAAGGGACATTAATGCAAACACTTGGAAAACAACTAATGTGCAGCTACAGCAATAAGGAATTATGATAAATATTTATTATGCATCCTATTGAATGAGATAATCATCTACAGCATTTGGCATTTAGTCAAACACTTGTTATGCAATTCTAACATGTAAATGATGACTTTCAACTCATAGACATTTGAACAAACAATTGACTTGCAAACTGATATAATGGAAAGAAAGCTACAGCAATTGACAATTCATCAAACATATAGCATGCAACCTTATAACTCCTTTATTAGATGCAAGACCAAGTACAAGCTAATATGCTCAATCCGATCAAGAAGATATGCCAAGACTCTTGGCTTACAACATAGTTAAAATGCTATTACAATGCTGGTATTATATATGCAACTACAACTATCATATGGCAGCGACTTATGCAATGATGAACTACATAAAATAGAATCAAAGAACCTGAATATTATGTGCCGATATGAAGAAGGGATGGTGATCTTGTCCACCAAGAATCAGCAATTTAGGAGCCCTTCAAGTGAAGAATCGAACTCTTAAGTGTCGCCCTGTTCTTGCCTAGCAACTTTTCTTTTCGTATAAATAAATGCAGCAGTATTGGCCTCCAAAATTATTGTAGAAATGATTGTCTTCGCAAGAGAAAGTGATCCCTCAAATACCCACAAAATTTTGTCCCCTTAGTGAAGAGCAATGAATGAAAATGCAATTCCTCCCATGGCTGGTCTGCAGATTGAAACAAATTACAGACCTCAAATAACTCACCAAACTTCTCCAAAAATGTTCTCCAACGGCTGCAATTATCTCAATGAGAAAGACTTACGTATCTCCCTCCACTATCCAACTAGGGTTGATATTTCACAACCGAAATTGGTATTTTAGAGTCTTCAAACCCTTAGGCAATGAAAGCATTCAAGCTCTCTTTCTACCACACAAGTATGTAAGAAATATAAATTCCAAGCGTGTCCAAATGCTTAGCCAACAGCTTCTTAGATAGATTTCTCAACCACTTTTCCAGAAGCTTCTAGAATATAATATTATTTTATTATTTGACTTTATGATTTATTATTTTATTTTGAGTCACTTAAGTCACTTTTATTATTAAATTAATTAAATACCAAGTCATCCCTTTTCATATAATATTTTATTGGAATAACTTAATAAATAATTAATATAATATCTCCAATTCGGGGACATGACATTAATTTTCCATATTTTGATGGGTTTGGGAAGATGGCAGTGAGAGCTTGGGTCCAAAAGTTGGACACTTCACACTTAATCCTATGGCAGAGTTGGAATCCATAAAGTATGCCTCTATTTATCTTGATGGGATTGCACATGAGTGGTGCTACAATGGGATGGCTACCATGGGACATGCACAGATAACCTCCTACATTGAGTTCGCAGAAAGATTAGTAGAGAGGTTTGATAAAAAAAGACCCAGAACTACATTTTAAGGAACTAGCACAGCTGAAACAGTGGGGAATAGTAGATGCTTATGTTGCAGATTTTCAGAAATTATCTATGTTAGTGACTGATATATCAGAGAGAAAGCTCATAGTTCTCTTAATTGATGGGTTATCCGATCCTCATAGGGATTGAATTAAGGCTTTCAACCCACTTACTCTTCACGAAGCCATCAAGAAAGCAAGGGACATGGAATCATCCACTTCTAAGAGTAAATTTCAGACTAAAGGTTTGCTGCTCAACAAAGAAAAGGATAAAAAACATGTCACAAGGGAACATGAACAGCCTAAGAAACATGTAACTAGGATTGACAATGAGATATTAAATGAGCTAAGGAGGAAAGGACTATGTTTCACATGCAAGGAACCTTGGCCCAAGGTCATAAGTGTTCAGTTAAGGGGAAAGCACTCCTAATAGAGTATTATTCTAGTGAAGAAAGTGCATCAGAAAAATCAAATCAGCAATCTAATTATGAAGAAAGTGAGGATGAAAAGGCACCAGAAGAGGGTGGTAAGGAGGAGGACAAAGATGGAAAGCTAGCACAACTTCATAGCTTTCAAAAGAATGAGTCTCTTCACATTAGAAGAGTACTTAAGGGGCAGTGAATGGTGGCATTGATTGATACAAGAGCTACTCATAATTTTATTGATGAGGGCTTGGTTGTAAATAGAGGCCTTCAAACACAAGAGGTGAATGGTTTCCAAGTAATGGTAGCAGATAGTTTCACTATCGATTGTACTAAGATGGTCCCACAGTTGAGCTTACAATTTGGGAACTACAAAGTCAAGGAAGACTTCTATGTGGTTAGTATTGGAGACACTAATGTAGTGATGGGGATACAATGGTTTCATTCATTAGGAGAGATCACTCTTAATTTTTATACCATGGAGCTGAAGTTCAAATCAAAAGGGGAAAATGTGGTCTTGAGGGGTATGTCAAATGGAGGACCTTGCGTGGTATCTTTCAAACGTATGGAGACTTTTCAGGCATGATTAAGTAGAGTGGGCAGCAAAGTATGTTATTTTGCCTACAATTATAAAGGAGGTTAAGAGGACTTATCCACCAAATATACAAGAGCTTCTTTCCAAAAGAAGCAAAGTGTTTGGTAGCATTCCTCCAAGTAGGCCTTCTGATAGAGGCATTGAGCATGTGATAGAGTTAGAGGGAACTAAACCTATGATTGCTACTCCCTACAGGCATCTTAAGAGACTTAAGAATGAGATTGAGAAAACCAGATAGGAGCTTTTGGAGATGGGACATATTCGGCCAAGCAAGAGCCCATTTGCTTCTTCGGTTGTCTTGGTGAAGAAGAAGGATGGGACTATGCGTATGTGTGTGGATTATAGAGCATTTAATAAGAAGACAATTAAAAATAGATATCCCATCCCATGCATTGATGAGCTAATTGATGAGTTGTATGGAGCAGTCTATTTCTCCAAGATAGACTTGAGCTCAAGTTACCAGAGGGGAGTAGGGTGCACAATGTTTTTCATGTGTCACGCCTCAAAAAGGTGCTTGGGCATAATGTGACTCCTTCAGCAGTGTTGCCCCTATTGGATGAGGAGGGAAAGTTGGTGCTTGTTCCAAAGGCAATGATCGATTTTAGAGAGAGGACCGTCAAGAGAAGAGTTATTACAGAGTACTTGGTGAAGTGGCCGGACTTATGAATTGACGATGCTACTTGGGAGAGTGAGCAGATTTTACAGCATCTAGCATTGCAATTGCTTGAGGACAAGCAATCTTGGGGAGGGAGGACTGTAATGTCCCCTCCTAGCCTCAGAACAAGGAGTTATCCTTTATCCTATTCCAGAGTTCCTGTAGGCTAAACAAAGTTGGTAAGGGGACTCAGTTCCAATCTTTTCTGTGGAGGTTTTTAGCTAAACTATTTTGAGCAAGACCAATTCCAACACTTACTGGCTATAGTAAGTCGCTTTGCGAATCAGTTTTCGTACTAGCTTGAGTTTTCAGTGCATTTACTACTTTTAGTAGTTACTAAAACTAGCAAGTCTATTTATGGAAACTGGTCCTGGCCATACTACTTTCAGCAGTGTTTTTCCAGTTTGGGCATCGGATTTGCTAAGGTTTTGATTATTCTAATATTTTCTTTCCTCTCTTGAAATGTTTTCATAAAGCTATTTTATAACTTTAGTTGAGGGTCAGAGGGGACATCAACTTGTACCTTGACGCCTAGTTGATGGACTTAAGGTTGTTTTAAAGCAACAAAATCACTTTAGTATGCTGGATAAGGGGGACGCCCAAGAGAGGCTTAAGTGAGTTTAAAATGAAATTTTTAATAAAAAGCAAAGGCAAAAGGGGACGTAGTTTTTTGGAGGGAGATTATTTTCAAATTTGAGTTGCCCTAATTCCTCATTGACCCTATATTATCTCATTTGGAGCCTCATTTGCATATGTTGAAGTTGGATGCATAACAAGATGCTGCTGGAATTTCTCCAGGGGTCTGCAGTTTGGTGTTGAGGATAAAAACCCTCTTCATTCAGGAGCTGGTTTTGGTAGTGAAAGACCTACCCTAGCTGGTTGGGGTGTGATTCCACTCAAGGGTCACTTTGTAGCTTCACAATTCTCAGTTTCAGTCAAGAATTTTGAAGATATTCGAGTATTTTTTAGGAGTTGTTAGTGGTTTTCGTTGTGTGAAGGCTTGGCATCATTTTGGCTTGTTTGGGTGTGAAATTTTGAGGTGATTTTCAAAGTTTTCTGGGAATTGTGAGACAATGTCTGAATCTGGTTATCTGATCATAACTTTCTAATGGCCTGAGATTCCTTTATGGGTATTGTTTCTTTTGATGTTCCTCATCAATGCGCCTCCTAGAAAGTATTTACATGAATTTATTGAGTAAACACTGATTTTATAGAGAAGATCACCCTATTCAGCTAGCCGCCCATTTTGGGGTGTACTTCCAGATTTCTGATCTGCTCAGTTAAGTTCTGTTCTCTGCCATCGTTGGGACTGATAGAGTGATCTTTGGTGCTGAGATTGCATAGGGTTTGATGGTCCATTTCCTTGGTGAAGAATGTTGCAGGTTGGAGACCTTTATTTGCCTGATCTGTGCTTCATAAACCAGGTCTGATTTGTTATTTCTGAGTTTGAAATGAATTTGGTAAAAACTGAAATTTTCTGCTACATTATCAGAGCATTATAATCTGAAAGTTATCATTTGCAAGCAAGTTCTTTCATGTTTCATTTTTGTACTTCAATGTTATGATCATATCATGTATGCAAAACAGTGAATGGCATTTGAAACATACAAACAAGCATCATCAAACAAATTAAATCAGCAAACGGGAAACAAAAAAAATAGGGGCAGTCATTAAATAAGGCCTCCATATATTTCTGATCTGCAGACTTGGTACCAACTAACTAAACTCCACTTTTGGGACTCCAAATTACTAACCCATAAGAATTTCCTAGAAAGAGTGTCAAATTCCTTAAGAAAGCTCTTAGGGGCTAATGAAACTAAGAATCTATAAATAGGAAAAGCCTGCAAAATATGTTTTAATAGCTTCAATCATCCAACAAAAGATAGTCATTGGAAAGTCCAATGACTAACCCTCATGCAGAATCTATCCAAAATCCTCTTCCACTAATCTCTTTTGAGGTTACCAATAGATAAGGGTAAACCCAAACAATCCAAAGGGAGATTCCCTATTCTAAATTGAAGGATATGCATAATTCTTTGCTAGAAAAGCACATGGGTATTAAAAAACAAATGTTGGATTCATACTCATTAATTTGATGACCAGAGGCAAACAAATATATGTCCAAAACTTTCCTAAAGTTGATCACCACTAATTTTTGCAATCCCCATCAAAGTTGTATCATCCACAAACTGAAAGTGGGATTGCAAATTTAGATCCCTAGCCCTAAACCAACCTTGATGAAACCATTAGCTTTTTGGTGTTTAATCAATCTACCTAAACCTTCTACCATCAGTGTAAAAAAGAATGGAGATAGGGGGTCTCCTTGCCTAAATTCCTTGGGAGAAAAAAAAGAAGGGTTACCATTGATAAGAACCTAAGTTATCGGGTTCTCTCATTTAGGTCTCTGTACCCTACAAAATTCTTTTGGGTTTGTGGTTTAGTACGGGTTCGCCCTGGGTTCGATTAGATTCTTCCTTGGCCACCCAAGTTCTCTGTGGGTCCTTTATAGACAGAGAACCAGGGTGACTAGAGAAGAACCTTGGTCGAACCAAGAAGGACCCAGCCAAACCCAAGGGTGCCCCAAAATTTTTGAAAAAGCTATGTTCCGTGTCCTTTTGGGGACGGGACGGGGATCGGGATCTGGGACTAGGGGACGCTTTGGACGTTTCCTAGGGGCCCATTTTTAGGGGACGGTAGGGGACGGCGACATACAAAATACATATATATATATATGATTTTTTCAAAATTTATTAATATATTATTATATTATACACAGAGAGAGGGAAAGAGAGAGATATATGTCAATAAATTAATAATTGCTCACACCAATATAATAAATCGCGAGAGTAGTAGCAACTTGATTTTATAGAAGTCATTTTTTGTTCTGTAGAATTTGTTTGGCAACTTGATGCTTTCCTAAAAGGCAATTTTTATATGACATTGAGTTTAGATGCTTGATTTCTTTTATGGCTAAATGCTGCCACTTTAAACATAATATTTACTGATGAATTGTTTTTCTAAATTGGTGAGATTTACATTCTAATTCCAAGTATTTATCATTCCAAAATGTGAGTCCACTGTCCAGGCATCCTACATAATAAATGGAAATATAAAGAATGTCATGAACATGTCCCAGTCAGAACAGATGGAGCTATGGCGATGTGTTGTCAAAGGTTAGCAATGCCATTACTTTATGGCTCGAATGTTTTATGCCCATGGTTGATATTTTCATTGTTTTTTGAAGCATGTATACCCTTGATATTTGGATCTCTTTGATCCATAATCAATTTAATATTGGTCTTGAATGGGGTTTTATTATAACTGGAATGTTGAAGACTGATTAGATCGAGTTGAAATTGAAGGCATTCTTTGTGAGAATACATGATTGGAGTTAAGATATATTAGAACAATTTCTAATTTTTATGGTAAGCTAACAAAAAGGCACTATGTTACTCAGCTATAAAGCCAGAGGCAGAGATACTTGTTATCACAGAGACCCAAAAGTTGTAAACTACAAATAGATTTATCAACTATTTTGGTAATTAGCAGTACTAGATTTTTATGGTTGATGTATGTGAATTTTTCAGGCTGTGTGATCTGAAACATCAAAGGAAATATTGTTACGCAGTTTTCTCCACAAAGCTTGAAAAATTCAACTATTTTGGTTTTTAAAATGATATTCCATACAAAATGTTCTATAGGAGACTTGAAATTGCTCCAATCCAAAGTGAAACTCCAAAAAACCTGGACATTGTTTGCAAATAAGTAAAAACATACTTATTTCTGAAACGGAACATCCTATGGGATCGATCAAACTGCAAATATGGACCTCTGGAAAATCATAGCCTATGCACTCATAGAAGAGATTCTATGGAAGAGTTAAAAGGAAGATTGAAATGTCCCCTTTTGGGATGTTCCTTGATTTAGGCCTGCAAACCAATAATAAACACTAAAAACTAACATTAGCAATAACAAGTATCGATTTTATGGTTATATTCAAATTAACTCATAAAAAATTATAATATTGAGATCAATACTTCATAGCTAAATGCAGTGGATGTTAATTTCTATTTTTTCCTGGAAAATTTTATAGAAGTCATTTTTTGTTCTGTAGAATTTGTTTGGCAACTTGATGCTTTCCTAAAAGGCAATTTTTATATGACATTGAGTTTAGATGCTTGATTTCTTTTATGGCTAAATGCTGCCACTTTAAAAATTGCCTTTAAAAAGATTAATAGGTGAAGACAAGCCAAACGCAGTTATAAAACGTTTTTTAAAAAGAAAAATGTGATTTTTATGTTCATATGCACAGGGGACGGCAAGCCGTCCCCGGGGACAGCGATGGGACGTTCCCAACGTCCCCTGCCGTCCCCGGGGACGGGGGAACGTTCCCAGACGACAGGAAACGTCCCCTGCCGTTTCCTATTAATTTCTCAATTTTGGGGACGGCCGGGGACTGTCCCCGATGCGGCCCCCCGTCCCCGGGACGGATGGGGACGCACAGGGTTTTGGGGCGGGGACGCCCCCCGTAACACGAAAAAATTAATTAATGTAAGTTAACGAGTAACAGGTAGATAATTGGTGCAGTAACAGGAAATGTCGACTTTTTGGAGACATTGGGTATGGTTTGTTGTTAAATGTATATGCATATGTATGTATATGTGTATGTATATAATAATATATACATACATGATACATACATACATAAACAGGTAGGTAATTGGTGCAATAATAGGAAATGATGGCTTTTTGGAGACATTGGGTATGGTTTGTTGTTAAATGTATATGCATATGTATGTATTTATGTATGTATATATGTTATATGTGTATACATACATACATACATATATATATATGTATATATATATATACTCCCGTACCTGTACCCAAGGAAAAAGAAATTGTTGTACTAGCGTGCCTGCATTCATACTCATATTTGAACCCATACCTGAACCGGCAACTTAGATAAGAACTAGGAAGGATAAAGAAGCCACACAACTCATAGCCCATTCAATTCACCCCAAGCAAAAAACAAAATTTGATAACACATTCCCAAAGTATGACCACTTGACCCTATCATAAGCTTTGGACATATTTGACTTAATGAACATAGCTTTATCTAAGAATTGTACATATAATGGATAGCTTTAGCAGCAACAATAATACCATCAAGAGTTTGCCTCCCTTTAACAAATCCACCTTGCTCAGATGAAATAAGAGAGACCAAAAACTGCTTCGAGCACTCAACAATAAGTTGGTGATTACCTTGTAAGTAACATTGCAAAGAGTGATGGGGTGAAACAAATCAAAAGAGTTAGCCCCCTTTTTTTGGAAATCAAGGCCAAAAAGGTAGAATTGATAGCTTTAAGCATCTTCTTCTTGACCTAGGATTCCCAAACCACCTTTAAAAGGTTAAATTTCAGAATATCCCAAAATTCTAGAAAAAATTATATGGGAAAACCATTAGGACTGGAGGATTTACCTTTCTTCATCTAAAACACAACCATCTCAAGGTCTTCATAGAGATTGGTCCCATGAGAAGATTATTCATATCCTCTTAAACCAAGGGTGGAATGCATTCCAAGAAGAGTTGCTCCTCGTCCATAGCCCTTGAACCACTTTGCATAAATGAGGAAAGATGCACAACCGCTTCCTTAGAAATGTCTTGGAAAGAGGAAACTTGGTCTCCTTGAGCCAAGATGAAAGATGATAGAACATTGCCACTTCTCTTTTCTTTAACAGAATTATGAAAAAAAAAGTGTTCGTATCCTTTTCTTGAATCCAAAATATTCTTATTTTTTGCTTGCAAAATATCTCCTCTCAAAGCTCCCTTTCATTAAGTTCTTTGAAACAAACAATGAAATATGCTAACCAATTTTTTCGATGAATTAACACACATAACCAGCATTTAATCAACTCGGTTAGCGTTAGCTCCAAATAGAAAACTGAACTTGAAATGAACTCACACCAAGAATGCACACTCAATCCCAATGAGGGATAGGTGTTGTCATATGGCGGAGGAGCTAAAATGAAAATACTTGAAAGAAAACTACTCAACGTCAAGAATGTGCACTCAAGATCCCACTGAGGGCGAGGTGCTAATATATGACGGAGTGTTGAATTGAAAACTAGAAACTGATAGGCGGATAACCAGCCATGAAGAGCATTTCCTCACTACCACCAAACAGTGGGGGGAAAAATTACAATTAAAACAATTCATCCGCTGCGGCGGGCATCCACAGAGCTGTGGGGATTCTCCACTATGAAAGTGGGTACAAGAGTGTTACAAATCAGATTATCCACACTGGCGGTAAACCATCCAGGGGTAATTTAATGACAAAACAATAAGTAATTGCAGAACTGAAAATGGTTGGATTAGTAATGCTTAATTTCAACCTTTACAAATAAAACTCTACAGATTACAATTTACAAAGATAGAGAGTGAACCTTAGAAAAAGAAGTATAAACTTTTACAATCATATAACACTCCAAAATTGAAGTATAAGATCAAAAACTGAAAACTGTAACAATCTGATATAAAAATCAGAATTCTAGAAATTCAAACCAGCTACAGAGAAAATAATGAAAAGCTCATAACTTCACCAAATTACCTCCGAATTGAGTGATGTCTTTTGCTGAAGCATTCTAGGAGGTTGGCGCCCAAAAACAAATCACAAAACAGCTCCAAAACTCAGCATATAATTCAAGCACGAATTCCAATGCTTCAAGAATGGTACGGCCCTCCTTGAGGGGCGATTTTGACATTAAAAATCAGCAACTTAAAATTAAAATCTGATACTCTCCAAAGATGGTCGCCTTGGGTGTAGGAATGGATTGGAAAAGTACCCACAAGCAAATTAAATTCACTCCAAAAGCTGTATGCAAAAACCACCTTCAGCTGTGACTGTATCAGCAACTTCAAAACTGAAAATTTCATCAAAAATCTTCATCTGTTGAGCTCAATCTGCTAGTCTGATTTGAGAAGCAGCAAATATCCAACTAGGTGTTGTATTTCAAACACGAAATTGGTGAGAGGCTAGGAGGTAAGCTTTCCTCGAAGCAAAATATTAATTGTCATTTCGACAGCATAACTTTAGCATAAATTCATGGATAATCAGCTCTTCAAACAGCAGCAATATATAAGCTTTAGTTGGCAAATGAAGCAACAAGAACTCTTCAAATTCCAAGAAGTTGAATCACTTCAACTTCCAAAAGGGACGCCACCTTTTTGCCTTTTACTTTTTTGAAATAATAAAATATCATTCAACTTCCCTTTAGGCATCCATTTCATTTTGCAACAATAAAGCATTTGATAAACGAAATTAAATGCTCACTTGACCCTTTATGTCCCCTTCTTTAAAAACAACTTGAAGTCATCAAGCCTAAGAGTAGAGTGAGATTACAACTTCAGAACATGAAAATTGACCAAGTCGAAACTAGATCCAAGGAGAAAGGCAAACCCAAAGAAGCCAAAGCGCGGGAAGCGATGGATAACAAGATGACTTGAGTTGAGCTAGCGATGATGCTGCTTGCCAAAATTAAGACTTACTAAAGTAGCCAGCATAGCAAAATAGTAAGTTTACCTCGAAATATGACAGTAATTTTGGAAACAGGAACTTAATGAAAGTGACAGAACCAACACTTAAAGTAGTATTTTAAAAATAGTAAATACCTAGAAATCTCACAAACCTCCAAGCAGAAACCCTAATTTCACTTTTGATCAACCTACAGTTCGAATAGGCTATCCTGATCAAGAAAAGTATGGCCAAAATGGGGACATTAGAAACAAACTCCCCAAGAAGGAGCTCCTTGGTCATTCCAAGTTCCTTAATCTATAAAGTGACACCATGCAATTTTTCTTGAACTTGTGCCTCTTTCTTAAAAATATTTCCAAAAAAACCTTTGTTCCATTGCTTAAGCTTGAACTTAACAAATTGAAGCCTCTTAAAGAATGAATACATAGTAGTACCAAATGAAGGCTTTCCCTCCAACCACCAAGTAGCCATGTACTCATGAATATCAAGATCCTTGAGTCACATAAGTTGAAGCTTAAAGGGAGGCTTTTTAGGAAGAAAAACAAAGAGGAAGAATATTTGATAGGCCAATGATTTGATCCTTTCATCGCAAAATATTAGAAGATGCCCAATTGTCACGAATCCAACAGTTAGAGACTAAAAATTAAAAACTTGTCAATTCTTTCAGAAATGGAAGTAGACCCATTATTGAAAGTAAAGACTTCATTTCTTGGTTTAACATCCACCAATTCAGGAAAAGACAGCTTCTCTCAACAAAGTAAAAGATGGGTCCAGTCGGCTAGAACCACAATGTTTTTCATCAAGACTAAGAAAAGCATTAAAATCACTTGCTAAGATCCAAGCTTAAAAAGGCGCCATAGAACAAACAAATCTAATATTGGACAAAAGCAAGGCCTTACCTTGAAAATCAAAAGGAGCATAAACATTAGAGAGGAAAATGGAACCACCAGAATCAAAGCAAGAAGCCACCAATAATAAGGAATGTCTACTTGCTATCCAACAAGGAATGAGCCTATGGGGGTCCCATAAGTAAGCCAACCCACCAATAGATAATTGGGGCCCAATACACTAACATTGACTACCTCTCAACATCTTAGAAGAAAGGGCAACCATTTCCTCCACAAAGAGTTTAGTTTCCCAAAGAAAAATGATAGCAGGCTAAGATCTTGAACAACCTTTTGATAAGGGTTGCTACCCAAACCCCTAGCATTCTAAGAAATCACAATCATTTTTGGGGAGTATAGAAGGGAGTATCTAATATTTGAATGACACCAGACTCCACAAGTGATTCCCCTATCATCTTCACCTTTTCTTGATCTCTTTTTCTCCTTGCCATAGAAAGCTTATATAATCCCCTTTTTTGAGATTTTTTTGTTGATGTCCTAAAGAGGAGGAGCTTTGTTCTTACCATCATCTTTTACTCCTAGGGATTGAGGACCATCTAGCCTAACACTATTAGCAAGATCTTCCAAAGGAGCCTCTATCAAAGGGGGAGAAGCTACAACTAATCTGTGAAGAACCCTGATTGGCTCAACTTCAACACTGATGCTCAAACTGATTTTTTTTTGTGTTTTGATTTTTTTGAGGTTTTTGCATAAAAAGAACATAATGCGATTTTGAAAGAAATGCTTCTAAAATCTTTAATAAATATAATAAGGTAAAAACTGACGCATATAGATCCTTGAATCAATAGCAAATGGTTTATTTATTCTTTCTTAGTGATTACAATATTGAAACCCTAACATGCAGACCAAAAGGCAAATAAATTTGCATTATTCAAAAACCTGATTTGTTGATTGCAGCCGCCCCAGAATGATGAAAAATTAATACTGCCAGCATCAGATAACATTTCTCCAACCTCAAAATCCATGCAGACTGACCCAAAGTGCAAGGCGTACCATCTGGTGAAGAAAGAAAGCCAAAAGACAAGGCATCCAGGCTTGGATGAAAAGTACGGCCCTCAAGCTGATTGTACGGCCCTTGAACAGCAGCAATAAAATTCGTACCACCTTGGGAAGTGCACCAAATGTCTGAGAACTGATGGTGAATGGAAAGATTCTTCTCTGGAAAACAATCGGCCCAATCACTGAATAGAATGAACTCACAGTAAGATCTATAATAACCTCTGAATGAAGTTATTCAACTGCAGGCAATAAATCAGCTGGTATTTCACAGCCTCTTAATTGCAAACACTGAAGATGGCTCGTTCTCCAATGCAAAAGACAACTGAAACCCTTGGCTTCGTTCTCTGAAGGAATAATTGGCTAAAATTGATTTTCATAACATAACGCTGAATTCTTTCTCAAAGGAAAACTTATATTTTCTCACTTAGGTCGACTTCCTTCAAAAAAGCATCATTTAAATAAACTTTAAATTTCTCTTTTAATTTTCCAATAGTTTGGACGCCCTTTTAATTATAATTAATAATTGAAAAGTGGCCCCTTCTTCATGATGGTCGACCCCTTCCATAAAGCCACTTAAGTTATAATATTTAATTATATTATAACTTTATAATATAAGCTTTAATTTAATTAATATTTATTTTGGCAAATAAATATTAATATCTCTCTCAAAATAGGTCCAATTGACGAACCGTCTGAAGCCAGATGATAAGTGACCGAATCTGCATATGACCAGAGTCACCAGACCATACTGCTAAAAATAGCAGGGGTGCTCTGCTGAGTGTCTCCACTTACTAAAAATAGTAAGTCAACCAAATGATGTCCAAACGACCCCGAACGAAAACCAAACTGAATGATTCTAATAACTGAAGCCAAGCCATGCCTCAACAAGACCCTCTATCCACCCTATCAGCCTACGAGGGTCACATAATAGGCTAATCTCAAGAACTGAAAGATGTCAACTGGAAGGGGACATTACATAATCCAGATTCAACAATATCAACTTCCTGATGCCGAACAGAGTGCTCAAGATGAATAGAAGAGTGGGAAACTCCTTCTTTGGAAAACATTCGTATGCCTATTGAGGCATTAATTTTTGTAGGTTAAGTAAACAATGAATGATTTGATAACACAGATGCTTAAACAAACTCACTTCCAACGCAAACTTGAAGACTCGTTGTACTTATAGATGCAAGCTGAAATAAAGATTATATACGCAGAACACATAAAACAAAATCTGAGATAGTAGATCAGAGCAGCAAAGCAGGCATAAGATTTCCTTTCTCAAATTTCTAACAATGATTACACTTTTGGGACAATAGGTTTGTCGCAATAACAAGCTTATAGTTTAGCGATCAGACCAAAATACACTTGACACAAATTACACATGAACTGAACAATAACTTGCAGCAAAAGGCGGGCATGCAAGCTTGCTCTTACACTAAGTGAACAGACACTGAATAACAACTTGCAAGCAAAAGTAGGCTCCGTAATTTGCTATTACAATAACGGTTAAAGAAAAATGGGCAAGGCTGCCCTTATTTAAACACAAGCGAGGAGTAGGGAACCCTAAAATCTCCCTGCTTTTACAACAAGACTTGCCAACTCGCAAGCTTTATTTCTAAAACTAAAACAAGACAACTAACTAGCAACCTGTTGAAAGCAAAAACAAAGAAAGTGCCAACTATTACAATTTGATTTTTCCTATTTCTCAAAGAATAGATAAGCGTGAGACAAGAATAGCAAGAAAACTCAGAAAAGGCATCAAGTTAACTGTTGTTTTTTAGTTATATTCTTGGAAATCTTTGCTGCCCCAAAAAGGTGCTAATTTTTCTCCAAAAAAACAAATTGCTAGAAAAAGATGAGGTCTGGGTTTTGTAGACAATCGCATTCTGAAGAGACCCAGTTCATTTGATTCTAAAAAGGCTGAGGGCTTCTCGAAAAAGAGCCAAAAAAGAAAATTCTTAGAAATATAAAATCTTCCAATCTTCAAGAGGAACAAAAAGTAGATGTACCCAGATCGATGAAAACTGAAAAAGCTAGCCACCTATTTCTGAAATGCGATGCCCTAGAAGATTGATCATGAAAAAGCGTGCCTCTGTGCATCCCAAATCTAGAATTCATGAAGAAAACTAAAAAAACACCCCATTTGAGCCTCTAAATCTTGAAAAGCAGAAAATGATATCTTTCTTCCTCTAGGTGCTAACCTGCAAAATACGTGAAAAATAGATGCAAAAGCCTTTTTAAATAGATGTTGAGGATGAAAAAGAGCTTTATTCTCAAGCTTTAAAACTTTGGAGCCAATCCAGAAGAAGGAACATTGAATATAGACATTGTTTTGAATGATGAATAATAAAACTTGAAAACTTTCTAAGGCATTGAACCTTAGGTGGCCCTAGCTAGCGGGGACACTTTTCTTCTTCAGAGTTGAATATTTTTTCAGGATTTTCAACTTTGCTTGTTTTCTTGACCTCAATTTGATCTTCATTTTCGGATGTTTGACTGACCCGATGAACTAGCTACAAGATTCGTTAGATAGCCTGATGAATTCTAAGAAATATCTTTTGGAGGCTGTGAATCTCGAAAAGTGATTTTTGGGGCTCAAAAGCTTGGGCGCCCCTAGCCAGCTGGGGCGCCCAAATCCTCCAAATTTAGCCATTTTCCTATGAATTTCATCTTTCAAATTTGACCGTTTTTGTTCCTCAAGATTTGTTCTCCGTTTGATCCGAATTGCCAACAACTGATGAATTTGATGGTCTGACTAAGATATCCACTAGAAAGCTTGAAGAATTATGAGGATGATGATTTTTGCAAACCCTAAAACTTGAATTAGACCTCCCAAAACCCTAGGCACCCCTGGCTAGCTAGGGCACCCATGGATCCTCGAGTTAGTAAATTTTTGAGGTTTTTATGATTTTCGTTTTGGCCTTTTGATGCAACCTCTCTGTTCAATCCATGATTCCCGCCGTTTGATTGATCCAATGACCCAATTGATGGATTTACTCCAAAGCTAGAAGAAATCTAAAAGCAGACTCTTGGGAGTCACAAACCCTAAATCCTACATCTGATGCCTTGAAATGTTGGGCGCCCCTAGTTAGCTGGGGTGCCTTTCTTTAGCAGACTTAGTTTTTATTCAACTTTCGCTTTCTCTTCACTCTCCACTCCACGCTTGGTAGTTGCTTGTGCATCGAATGTCAGAGACTGAAAAATATGCTAAGGAATGAACAGCTAGGTGCCTTGACTGGACAGGGGCACCTAGCATCTCCAATGTTAGACAAATTTTCACCATTTTCAAGATTTCTAGATTCCCCTCCTTCGTTTTTCGTTCCTCGAGCATCTTTCGCCGTTTCTTGATCTGTGCAGCGTTTGAGACCTTGAATCTGACACCTGGCAGTTGACCATCCTCCATTGATAACCTCAAAGCTCCTATTTTAGCTTTTGAAAAAGCGGAATAGGCCCACCAAAGAAAAACTAATCTTTTGACGATTCTGACTGGACCAATCCGATCAGGAAGTATTTTAAACTAATCAAAATCAGTTTGAGCCCTAGAAGCAAAAATTCTATTTTTAGCCATTTTCTATTTTTAGAAAATTTTGCCAATATCCATTTGAGAAGAAACCCAAAAAATCCAAAAAAAAAAGTATAGTTTTAGAAACTTTCTATTTTTAGAAAATTTCCTAAAAAGTAGGGCTGAAAAACTGAGATCTGGGTTTTGTAGATAAGTTTGCTCTGAAGAGACCTAGATCGTCAGATTTTGAAAATCTTGAGGTTTTGACCAACATGCGTGACATGCAAATTTCCATTTTTTGACCTTTTTGACAATTTTTACAAGACTTTGACCACTCTTTTCAAAATGCCTTAATGAAGCAAAAATTTGAATTTTTGGGTACAACAATTAGAAAATATTTACAAGATAATATTACATGATGCTCCTATTTGAATATGACAAGGAAAGTAAGATTAGTGATACAACTACCGGCAAATAGGTTAGTAAACATCTATAACAAGAAACAAATATCATACCATAAATATATTGGAATCTTTTAGGTTTCTAATACATTCTTCTTGGAACAAAATGGTCTTATAGGGTGCCCAAGAAACCCTCTACCCTAGGCCCAAGAGCAATATGCCCCTCTTGGCCCCATGTGGCCTCTTGCCATCCATATGGGGTGATGTGCCTAGTAAGGCATCCTATCACCGTTTCCCTCATCAAAACCAATATTGCTCAATCAATCATCATGTTGGGAGGTTGAGGGTGCAACTACAGTAGGGTGTCCCGGAAATCACTCCTTATAAGCCCAAGGGCAGCCTTACAAGCTCCCTTGGCCCACATGTGGCAGGCCTCAGCCATCCACCATGGGGTGGTGTACTTAGAGGATGACCCCAAAGCTGTTTCCCCTCCTCATAGACCCTCAACTCCCTTATCACTACAATCAGATTATCAAAATGCACTCCATATTTTAATATTACATATTGAATCAATCCATATAGAGATCAATAATACATACACCATTTCACATTTAGCAATATAAGGAGAATCGAATTTATGCAGGTATTATTTATACTTACCTGGGTGTGATCTACTGGAACTCTCCCTGATTCTCATAGTCACCAGTCGGCAGAACTTCCTTGTCTTTTATCCAATCGCAATGCCTTCTTTTCTTATTCTATGTTTCAATAGAATGATAGATCGTAATTGTTTTCAGTATTGCCGGGTGTGCAGAGATGTAATTAGTCTTTTCTTTTCTCCTATACATACATATATAATTATATTATCTTCTTTCAGACCTATTCTTCTTCGTGCTGATTGCAATTATGTATGATCCTCAAATTCCTACCGGCATGTCTAACTGCATATTTCTTGATTTTCTTAGTGGAGGGTGATAGAATGTAAGAACCTTGGTGGTTCTCAGCCCGTTCACTGATCAAATTGCTAGGGTTTTGTTTCATTCTCTGATTTTTGTGATTTATTTTGTGTTTTTAACAGCAATATGAAGAATTGCGATTTTTATAAAAAAATGCTTAAAAATTTATTAAAAATTCTACAGCAATGAAAATGCATAGAAAATGGTCATAACTCAAAGGCGCATCAATTTATTGTATTTCCCGAGCCTTTACAATGATAAAATCTGAACAATGAATTAAATATGATTTATTTTGAAAAGAACCTGGTGGCGGCTGCAACATGCATGAGAGATTTGAAAGAATATGATATGAATGTCTCCTGACCTCAGATCTTCAACTCAGAATAACAAGGAATCCTCCAAAGACCAAGGCGCACTGAATCCTCTGTCAGAAACTGAAGAAGGAAGCTTTCTTCTGGAAAGATGAAAGGTACGGCCCTGCAAGTACAGTACTGTACGGCCCAGCAGCAAGAAGAAAATAGTACGGCTTTGTTGGAATGGATGCCAGATCTCTGTAGAAAGCCTCTGAGAGAATCGCCTCAATTTCTTGATGAATAAACTCTGCTAAACCTGAATGAATGAATTAATTAGCTCAGTCTGTAACCTCTGAATGAAGTCACCAAGATGCAAGCTTCAACTGGTATTGCACAGCCTCAGTCTGCCAATTCCTGAAGAGGTATCGTTCTCCAAAAACGCTTCGTCTGCCAAAAACCCTAGGGTTTGCAAACTCCAATGCTCAGAGCAAAATAAGACAAATTGGAATAACATGACATAATGGCTCGATTTGTCCTTTTTGAGAATATATACTGCCTTTGAGAAATTCGACCCAACAGCTCTTTTTAATAATCATTTAATAAAATGATCAAATTCGCCTTTTAGACTTAGGAGAATTAATAATAATTAAATGACGTCTCATTAATGAATAAGAATTATTCATTTTGTCAAAATATATCACTTTATTATAAAGTATTAAAATACTTTATAATATATCATTTAATCATTAATATTTAAATATATTAATAAAGTGACTTTAGTATAAAGTCAAAATATTAATTATTCAATAATCATCAAATACTCCTTATTTCTCCCTTCTGACCATCAAATCGAAGAACTGGGTCGACTCTGAGCTGAATAGTTGAACCAGGTGCCCTGCCCAAAATAGCAGCTTCCGCCTTACCTAACTTTCTAAAAATAGAAAGTTTCTAAAAATCCACTCTGGAAGATTCTGCGAAGGCCCAACTTGAAACAACTGCAATACTGAAGCTACCAACACTGAGTAACTGCCTTAGATGATCCTCTGCACACATCTGTCAGCCTACGAGCATCGAAATAATAGGCTAACCTCGTCACCAGCTGCGCTGACTAGGATGGGGACATCACATAGAACTCTTATTTCCAACCTGCCTCTATGTCCCTGTACTTCTACTGCCGCTACAATCTGAGTGTAAACTCCTTTCTTATTATTCAATGATCCCCTATGTTGGTTCATATTGCTTTCTGAGTGCAGATGTATCCCTGATCCCTTTTTTCCCCCCTTTTGCTTGATATGAGTTTGCCTTTATATAGCCTTTGTTGTGGGCGGTGATGTCTTTTCATTTGTCTTTTTATTCAACTAACCACACCTCTTCTTATAATCACTTCCCTCTCATTTATCTAATCGTTGCTAGTGACTAATAATTATAAGTTAAGCTTATTCTATGTATTGATTGCTGCTCTCTTAATGATTCAGACTTAATGCCAAATAATCGATATTTGGGTGGTTCGATTATTGGTTGATATCGGCTGAATATTATTACTTTTGTTATCAGGCCATTCTTTACCACTTGGTCAATCTCCATGTCTGAAAATCACCTACCAATGATTGGCTCGATGGCTTCCAAAGAATGACTCGATCACACCACAAGACAAGACCCTTCCATAGTCCGTAATGGCACCAAGATGTTGTTGTTTCTTTATTTCTTAATTAGTATCAATTCTCCCTTAACCGATGTTTGCTCTTTGCACTAGTTCCATACACATTATGGAAATCTTCAACATCGCAACCACAATAGGCTGGCAGAGGTAGATTTCAGTATGACGATGTCAATGATAAGTATCGGCCCAGATAGTATGTTGGAGTAATGGCATGATGAATATGCAGGGGCGGTAATAAGACTCAATACTCGATGGCTGAAGAAGATCTGCAATTCCATCAACAACCCATCCCTCCATTAAATACTCAATCAACCATGATATCCAATAAGAGTCCCAATGTAATATGCAAAGAAAGACAATTATTTTATGTGGTTATAGCAGATCAGATAACAATATATCGAATTAGTCTTCAATTTCTGTAATGTCCCAATATTATATTTTATGACTATAATTGTCATTATAATAATTGTAATATTATTATATATTATATGTTTATTTTCTTAGTATTATATCTATAATGTTAATATCTATATTTTAATATTGATAATATAATAATTATAATCATAATATTGTCTTTGACAATTATAATTATATCGAATGGCTAATATGCTTAATATGCATTTGGTTATCTTTAGTGTCACGATTTCAGGGACATGACAAGGGAAGCAGCACAGAACTTTGTTTCTAAATGGACAAGCTTGGAGAGCATCGAGAGTTCTACAACTGGCTCATGCAGATGTATGTAGACACTGGTGCCAGGTGTTTTCTTTTGTTTGTAGATGATTTCAATAGGAAAATGTGGGTGTAATTCCTCAAACCAAAATCAAATGTATTTAAGGAATTTCAAAAGTTCAAAGCATTAGTAGAAAAAGAGTGTAGTTGTTCAATAATAACTCTTAGTTTTGATAATGGAGGTGAATTTTGTTCAAACGAATTCATAGACTTTTGTGCTAAACATGATATCGAACATCAATTCACAACACCTTATACTCCACAACAAAATGGAGTGGTTGAGAGAAGGAACCATACTATTACGGAGATGGCTCAGTGTATTTTGGAGAATAGAAATGTTCCCAAGAAGTTTTGGGTTGAGGCTATTTACACAATTGTTTATCTTCTCAACAGGTCTCTAACACATGCAGTGAAGGAGAAGACCTCTGAGGAAGCATGGTTTGGGAGGAAACCAAAGGTGAGTCATCTAAAGATTTTCGGTTCTACTGCATATGTCCGGATTCTAGAATTCCAGAAGCAAAGAGAACTAAACTAGACTCCAAAACTCAAAAGTTAATTCTTACAAGGTACAGTGAAAATCATAAAGCCTACAGGCTGATTGATGTGGACACTAACCGCTTGAGATTCAGCAGGGATGTGGTGATTGATGAAGAAGTTGGGCCTTTTCAGCTCCCTTCTGACATCAAGAATACTAAAGATCAACCTTTGAAGGCTAACAACTTAGGTGTCCAACTTCCATTAGCTACACTTGAAGGGGGGACTCTGATGATTTTGAACATGTGGAATCTCCTCGGCATGTACCAACATCAGTACCAGATGATTTTCTTCAGGAAAACCTAGATCAACATCCAGACGATTAGTGCCAAGCAGCCCAAGTCATGATGACCATGCTCATTTGGATGAAGGGGTTTCTACAAAGAGACCTAAGTGATGAGAAAAATTCATTGGTGATGTTCAAGATGATGAAATGGTCAAGGGTCAATCATTTAGAAGCAAGAGAAAGCAAAACAGAGTCAACTTTGCTCTTATGGCCAACATTTAGGGTGTTTATGAACCCTAGGATTTTGCAAAGGCGAAAGGTAAACCTGAATGGGAAAAGGACTTGGAAATCAAACACCAGAGTCTTATGACAAATAAGACTTGGGTTCTTTCAGATCTTCCACTAGGGAAGAAATCCTTTAGCTACAAATGGGTGTACAAAGTCAAGTTCAAAGTTGATGGTACACTTGACAAGTACAAACCATGGTTGGTGGCTAAAGGGTTCTCGCAAAGAGAAGGTATTGATTATGAGGATACCCTCGCTCCTACAACAAAGATGAGCACCATTCGGTTAATTCTAGCCATGGCCACACAGTTTGGCTGGAAAGTCAATCAAATGGATGTGAAGAGTGCCTTCCTCAATGGTGACTTAGACGAACAAGTGTACATGACACAACCTCAGGGTTTTCAGGTTGCAAGAAAGGAGCATCTGGTATGCAAATTAATGAAGGCTCTTTATGGCTTGAAGCAGGCACCCAGGAAATGGTACATAAAGATTGATATATATTTGGATCAACAGGGATTTCCGCGAAGTCCTTCAGATCCAAATTTATACATCAAAAGCATAGGCAATGAAATCATCCTTTTGGTCATTTATGTGGATGATATCATTGTTACAAGTAGTGAGGCACATTTGATTGAAGAAATCAAATGTAACCTATGTAAGGCTTTTGACATGGCAGACTTGGGCCTCCTACATTATTGCCTTGGTGTAGAGGTTTGGCAAACAAGTGGTATTTTTATTTCTCGGTCTCAATTGCCTAAAGTTTGCTAGACAAGTTCAAAATGACACTGTTGGCGTAACAATTAACACCTCTGGAGTATAAGTTGGTACGGACAGCTATGCACACTACACAATGAGTGCTCTTCAAATTAGGAGGGGAAGCTCCCTCGTGCGGACAAAATGCTTGAAAAGTAAACTAAACTAATTCCTGTCTTTTTGTCTCAACTGAAAGAGGCACAACGTTTGTGAGAAACTTCGAGCGTTGCAGTCAAGGATTTTCTGGTTTCGTAAATATTAACTACAACTCAAAACTAATTAACTTATACTATCCAATCCCCTCAAGAAATCAGAGCATGAGGAAACGAAGTGGGAATGAGCTTACACAATAAACCGCATACAGGTTCACAATGTGAAGGCAAGGTGGGCACAACTATTTGCTTGTCTGAATAGGTTTATTGTCACACACATCATACGATAAGCTTTAAGTACAGATTCTCAACGTGAAGGCAAGGTGGGCACAACTATTTGCTCAATTTGAATAGGCTTATTAGAAACACAACACAAAGGATAGCCAACTAGGATAGTAAATTGCATAGACGAAACACGCATACAATTTACAATCAAACTAGCCACTATATCTAATTAAGATAAGCATTCACCATAATAAATGCATGAAACACAAGTGGCATAACAATTCATCATCATAATAAATACTCGCGAACAGATACAGAATAAGCAATATTACAGGCAAGTGGGCACAGCATATATTACTCTCCCGTGCAAAAGTTATTTACAAATGAGCTAAAAGCTCTTATTTATAGACATCGAAAGGTGTAGGAAACCCTAAAATCACCTTGATTCAACTACAGTCTTGCAATCAATGCAAGATTTATTGCTAAACCCTAATAAAGCAAACTATACAATTAATTGGAAAGCTACCATCAATTAACTAGTACATTTAATCTAAAAATGGACAATGTGCAAGCATGCACGTCCTTATTGAAAGCAAGTTAACTGGAACACTACCATCAGTTAATGAAAACCCTAAATGTAATTCCAAGTGTACATAGATAATTCCAAGATAGACATGCGTGAGATGTGTAACAACAAGTTAACTTGGACAAAAGCATCGAGTTAACTGCATGCGTCTGATATCTATCCTGAAAGATGGGAACTGAAGTCTCCTAGCCGTGATCTTGAGCAACTAACCCCTCCACGAGGTTGTTGACTGTATGACTGTCTGGAGCACTAATACTTTGCCGAAGTATACTGTGTCTGTGCAGCATGTCCTCACCAGTTGTGATCTGGCACTGAAGTTCACCTTTGCTGCTGACTGCGTCATCAAACAGTGCTCACATGACTGTAAGCTGATTCATCTTACAGCCAATGTGTTGTGACCTTTTCACACATCAACCCATTCAAAATGGGGACCCCCTAATTTTTGCTCCATTTGGGTCTTTTGCCTTTGGTTTTCCTACTATCTCTCTCGGTTCCGTCTGTCCTTCCAAGGATGTGCCCATCTTTCGAGCCTAAGTTGAAATGTTAGCTAGGTCTGTGAAATTAGGGTTTGCATTCTTCAGGCCAATTTGAGGTTAATTTAAGTGAGCGAATTAAAATCTGAGCTTGGCATTGCAATCAGAAAGCTTCAGCAAGGTTCCCATTAAGTTTTCACTAGATTCTAACAACTTACTATTTTTAGTAAGTACTCAATTTGGCACTTTTTCTCTAGACTTTTGAAATTTTGACTGCTACACCATATCTGGAGCACTTTGAGCTGCTTGCCTGCAAATTTTGAGTGAAATCGGACGACTTGCTATTTTTAGTAAGTCCCTTATTTGAGGCTTTTCTGCTAGGGTTTTTGAGAAACTAATTGTTGCATTATTAGATTCAAGACACTTCAAAGTGCTTACACGCAAAATTTGAGCAAATTTTGACAACTTGCTATTTTTAGTAGTCTTGGCTTCGGGAGCCATTTTTAGGGTTTGCATGTATGATTTTTCAATGCATGTCAGGATAGTCCTTATGGGTTTTTCAAGAGCTTCGCAATGATGTAACTTGCAAGTCAAGATGACTTAATATTTTTAGCAGGTACTCGCATGCAGACCAGTTTTCTGGGTTTTTCTAGGTTTTTTGAGATCTCTTGGGCAATATGACATGCAAACACATCCGGCAAGTGGTTGATCACTTTTTTAGGCACTCACTATTTTTAGCAGGTTCACTCCAACAGCCCCTAGAGCTTTCAGTATCACAAACAAAGCAGTCCAAAGCAGAAACAAAGTCAAACGGGGATCATTTCAGGCACATGCAAGTCAAATTAGGGTTTCCAGCCTCGATGCCTAAAATGAGGGGTAAAACTCGGAAAAAATGAAAAACTGATGTATCCCATCATGATCAGCATCCTTCAAGCAGTCTACTAGTAAAATTTGAGCGCAATCCAAGTACTTACTATTTATAGTAAGTCACCTCCAGAATAGGGCTAAAAATGGCAGGTCAACACGGATGGCAAGCGTGAATAAGACAATTAGGTCATGAGGATCACATGGAGCGAATTTCAAGTCAATAGGAGTTGCAGAGGTTTGAGAATCGAGGGGTTGCTAAAAATAGAGAGTGAGGGCGAGCAGACTAAAAATTCGACTAAATGTACAGATGGGCATGAAGCACATAAGGCGTTGAAAAATGGCAAGGCACCACTCCAAATGCGCCCAATCTCAGCAAGACCCCATATGTGCCCAAGTTGAGTCAGCTGATGAAAAACTTCTAAGTCTGAGAAAAATGAAAGCTCCAGCCTTCAAATGCGCCCTTGGTAATGAGGGTTGCTTGAAAATTTGCTAAGTGATGAGAAACTTGAAGTTAGACCCTCTAAATGTGCCCTCCTCTGGAACCTGACCCCTCAATATGCGCCCATGACCATAGGTTGGCTTGAAATTTCCTAAGGCAAAAGCAAATGTGAGCACACCCCTCCAAATGCGCCCATGAAGAATGGAGTGAGGAAGAAAAATTTCTAAGTCTGAGGAAACTGGAAGGACCCCACCCTAAATGTGCCCAAGGTAGTTGGTGGAGACGAGAAATTGTCTTAGGCATTGGAAATGAAAGCTCAGGGTGTCAAATGCACCCAAGCTTCAAGGAGGCACAAAAAAGTTTCTAAGTCATTGAGAATGGAACCTCCCCCCCCAGAATGCGCCCAAGCAAGGAATGAAGGCAAGAAAAGTTTCCAAGTGTTCAAAACTTGAAGCTCCCTCCCATCAAATGCGCCCATCTTGTGAGGAGAACTTGAAAACTTTCTAAGTGTGAAAATTGGAAGGACCCCACCCTAAATGCACCCAAGGGGTATAAGGACAAGAAAACGCCTAAGGCATGTCAAAATCAAACTTCAAGGTGGTAAATGCGTCCAAGTCAAGGAATGAAGGAGGTGTTTGAAAAATTTGGCTAAGTCATCAAAAACATAACCTCAACCCCTCATATGCGCCCAACTCAAGTGCCTAGTTGAAAATTTTTCTAAGTCAAGAAAAATGGAGACCTTCTAAAATGCGCCTCACTTGAGAACTTGAAATTCTTTTAAGGCAAAAGTTGAAGATGAGAACACCAAGGGCAATATGCGCCCAAGAGGGAGTGAAGAGATGAAAAAAATTTCTAAGGAATGAAAATGATACTACAACCCCCCCCCCCTCAAAATGCGCCCAAAGGAATATGTGAACATTAGTGAAAATAAATATTTTCAAGGGTCAAAAAAAAAAAAATGTACCCCTTCGTGTACCCCCATAAATAATAAGGTTGTAAAATATTTTGCCAAGAAGGAAATGCTTTTTTTAGAATTTGAGGGTCTTTGAATATTTTTCTAAGGGGATTGAATTTAAAAAAAAATATTACGCCTTGGATTGTGATGAACGCTACCAAAGATGAATTTTAATGGGGTGAAATTTTTGAAATTTTCAAAATGATAATTGTTGCAAATTGCAAGAGGGAAAATTCAAACTTCTGCAGAGTAATGGAGGGAAATTAATGAGCCTGCTAAAATAAGCGTTCTTCTAGAAGCCAAAATATTCTCAAACTCAGTTATAAGAGTTGGGAAATTTTCATTTCTCCTCACCAGCTACAAGTGCAAATTCGAAGTTCAGAGGGTGAAGAAAATAAAAGTGTGAAGAGAAGTTGCTGAAGTGAGCTAGCTTGGGCGAAATTTTTCTAAGTGCCAAAGGTTTTATTGTTGAAGGTGTTGAGCTTTGAAGTTAGACTGTTGAAAGAATTGAGGTTTGGAGTAGTGCTAAAGGCACTTCTTTGTCAAAGTTAACTCCATATTTTCGCCATCCCAAGGTCATTCATTTTCTAAGATTGAATTTTAATACTTGTCTTTTATCTTGCAGGATGGCTGAAGTAGGAAGAGGAGATGCTACAAGGGCAAACAAGGTTGCAAGCAAGACTGCAACTGTTGAAACAAACAAGGCTAATGCATCCAGGCAAGCAATAATAAAGAAACTCAGCAAGCCATTTCTTCCTGAATCAAAGTTTACTTCAAAGCTGGGAGGCTTGATTGATACCAACCTTGGCTCATTTAACCTAGGAGCACTCAGAGGATGAATGTACAGGCTAGGAGGCCACCCTCCGTCTGTCACTGCGCAACATATCATGAAGAGTGGAATTTATGCAACTGCTGGTTTTCAGCCAACCATTCGATGTCCAGAGTTGATCATGGAATGTGCCAATTGCTACAGACCAAAGCGAAGAACAATCGTTTCACCTGATGGCAAGTTGTTTGCCAACCTCACGCCTAAAGCCATTGAAGAAGCATTTGAACTTCCCACTTCTGATAGGATGGTGTACAAAACAAGGGAAAGAGCTGAAAAGATGTACGCCTCCTCTTTTGAGAGATGTGCTAGGATGATTAATTTGGTTTGGATGTAAAAGCCCAGGCCTCCACGCACCAAGCTGCCTAAACAAATTATATCGGATGATGTAAAACAAGAATATTGCAAGTTGATTATGATGCTCAGTAGGGTAAATGGAAGTCCCCAATCCTATATCTTCGAGCCATGGATGTTCTATTTCATCAGCATTGTGTTAGAAGGCAAAGATCGTGGAGACTGGACGAGGATGATAAGTGATAATATACACGAGCAGTTTAGAAATTTGAGAAGAACGAAGACATTTTATATGAGTTCATATGTGATTTATATGCAAGCTCAAATGACAAAATACAGGGGATTATCTTATAAGGAGCCGATTGGATGTGGTCCAGAGCAGTTTAAGATTCATGAGGCTTGCCCGCAGCTGCACTTGAACAACACCTCTCACTACAAAAGAGTTAATGATGCCTTCACCATGCACATAACGAGGACTCTTCAGCAGAGAACTCATCAAAGAATATGGAAGGAAGCTCAGGAGCTGATTGAGAGGTATGGATGTTGGTTTATCCAATTTCCGAAGTTCTCATATATAAGGCTGCAAGGGTTCACATCGTATCCATACAGATTACCGAGGTACCCCACTGATAGAATGATAATGTTAGAAGTGTCTAGGCAGCTCATTGCCTATGACAAAATTCAGAAGAAGAAGAAAGGAGGTTTAGACTTCCCGATTACCATGGGAAATTCAAATGAAGTCTATCCTTCCTTACAGGCAGCCAAAGAAGCTAAGGATGAATTGCAGTTCTTCCACCTCACATACCACATCAGCAAGCAGGATTTCGATCTTTACAACAAAATCAGAATGGTGCAGAATGTGGAGTACAGGCACAAGGCTCATATTGAGGATTTCTGGGCTAATGCAGCAGATGATGCTGAGATTAGAAGAAAGATGTTCTCCCGGATACCTCTAAACATGATTAGAGAGTGCGAGATTATCCCAGTTCCAAACCAGGTGGATGAAGACGTGAATGTAATGCAACCAGACTATGAGTTAGTGAGAAATGCACCGGTCCCAATACCTGATTGGTCAGAACCAGAAATCACCGACTTGGACAGCTTATGCATACCGGTTTTAACATTCACAAGGAGCTGGGTGGAGAGGCGTGTGAATAAGCTCAAAAGCAAATCAATTGCTGTCACCTACAATCTCATGGGTCACCAGAGGCCGCCATCAGCAAAGAAAAGAAACAGGTTGCCCAAACTTCCGAACCACGAAGAGAAGTACAAGTTCAGCTGGTACCCCAGGGAGTAGAAGAAGCATCGCCCTTACGGTCGCAGTCTCGATCCTCAAGCGTATAGCAACTTTCATTGTTTGAGAGTCAGAGAAACAGATTGAATGAAGAACAAGAATTACAGGAAGCAAACCAGCCACCGCAGAGAGTTAGTTGGTCAAAGTGTCAACGTGCCTAGAAGAGACATCCAGCAAGAGGAAGAAGAGGAAACAGCCACTGATACCCGCTTCCAACAGGAGATTGAGGCAGCTCTGGAGGATGAGACTACTGCAGGACAAGAGGCTCAAGTTTCGGAAAAAGATACCCAGCAGATAGAGATTAATGAATCCCATCAGAATGTTAATAGAGAGGAAGTGCGTGAAGAAGAAGCGAGAGAGGAGCGGCCTCTTATTGTTTGTGATCCGCAGCAGGCAATGTCGGATTGGCCGAGAGAAAGAATGAGAAGGGATCCTATTGAGGAGACTAATCCGGCGATTGAGATGGAGGAGTTCCTCAGTAGAATCAGTGCACCGCCAGAGAAGAAGGCTAAAAAATTCTCAAAGATTTCTACAGATGAGGATGGTTCTTGCACATTGCATGTAGCCATTCCCAAGATTGAATGTGATCAGGATGATGCTATTCCAGAAAATTATGTGATCACCACTATGGAGTTAGGCTGCCCTACAGGGGCTCAAATAATTGAGGAGTGTGACAACTCCTATCAGGCACTCAAAGACAAGTTGTTCTGAACTAAAGGGAAATATAAACGATTGAAGAAGGAGCACAGGACATTGGTTGGCTACGTACAACACTTAGCCCGTCCGTGTGGGCAGGAGAACCCAACAGTTGACCTTCCAGCGGAACTCCCAAGAGAATCAGTTAGCGACTTGGAGGACTTGAGGAAGATGGCTTAGGAGGCAGATAGATGGATCAGCAGTGTTCGCACTGAGACAGAGAAATTCATGGAGGATCTCGTTCATTCTTACCAGCAGGCCTCTAGCATTTTGGCACGCACAGACACCGTTGATCAGGCCTGGAGCGAGACTCATCTCTATCAAACTAAGACCGTTCTTCGCTTGGAGGCTTTGATGCACATGCCCTTGCAGACTCTGGTGGAGGGAGGCGTGATACAAAAGGGTGACAGACTTCACCGGATGGTATTCTTCAGTGGTCACGGGCCGAGGTTTCTTTGATGCGGCACAGGCAAATTCAGCTAGAGTCAGAAAGGCTATGGGAAACATTCTAGGAGTCCTGAATACACTTGAGTCTATATTTGCTAGAAGATTGACTTCAGAAGAGATGACTGCTGATGACCTAAAGAACAGATTGGGGCCTTTCTTTTCAAAGGTAAAGTCATTTGTTCAAGATGATTTTGAAAATGTTTCAACCTTCTCCAAAATTATCCAGAACACTCAGGATGCCTTGGTCGCTTGGAGAAAATCTTGTACTCGGCATGGGCAGACGGTCACAGTACTCGAATTTCAGCTCAACCATATCCCACCCATTTCAGTTCAAGAGGTTGAGGCGGTGTTGGCCAGGTTCATCGAATTTACGATCAAAGAGAAGGAGAATGGAAACGCCTTGTTGGATGACGACCTTCTAGAGGATGATGATGGACATTAATTGCTCATTATGACTTCGGGAGAGAGTGGAGAATCTTTTGCTCATTTATTACCCCACTCCTCTTTGTGGTGGTTTTTAGGGAAGAATCTTAATCAAGGCATATGTGGCTCAATCTGAGCCCTTCATTGTAATTCAATCTGAGCCGTCCATTGGATTTGACCATCCATAAAAGGGGCATCCCCCCTCATTTGTAATTATTAGAGACTAGAGATAGATCATAGAGTTGAGAGATAGAGAAACAACTTAGAGATAGCATAGATTGATAGCATAGCATAGATTGAAGAGGAAGGAAAGTTTTCAAGTTGAATGCTTTGTAAGAAGTTGTTGTGAACACTCCTATAATAAAAAGAGTTATCACTGCTTGTGGTTTCATCTTTTGTTGTGGGTAGCTAGCGAGACTTCTTCATCCTTCCAATTTGCATAGAATCTTAAAGTAGAACTTAGAGTAAAGTAGATTTTCATTCATGCAAGTAGATGGTAGTTGTGGAATGTGGTGTTTAGTTTGAGCAAGCTTCGTTAATCCATACCACTAGCGGGCTCGCTGATGGTGGGTTCGCCCTGCGTGGTCAATTGGAACATTGTGGACTTAACTTCGATTACGGTTTATATGTGGGTATGCGTCGTTGTGATGGTATCTTCATGTTCAATTGTAATCTGAACATTTCTAGCTACTCCTTTGAAGATTGCACCGATTCTGTGGAAGTTGTCCAAGGTGAGGCGAAACAGAGCTTGGTTGAAGTTTGCAAGAGTTGATCTCCACATCCCGCGTTTAGGATAGATCATAGCATTTTCTAATCCCTGCAACCATTCAATTCAGTACTTTCCGGTTAGTTTAGGAAACTTGAACTTCACTAAGAAATCTTTCGAATCTTTAAAAACCCCTTTCTCTGGAGTGAACAATTACGTAAGTCCCCCTTGAGATACCAACAAATCACATCAAGCCAACTGAGACTACGTCCACTGCATGAAGGAACCTTGGAGTTAAATGCATGATCTTTCTCGCAATCTTAGCATGCAGGAGATTTTGTTCAAGAGAGGATAGAGTAGCCGTTGGGAAACTTTATTCTGTGTTGGTGCGGTCATAAAACACCCGTCAACACAACAGTCTCCCCATTGAAAATACTATGAATGAGTGCCTGGAGTTCTGACTATATGTCAGCAAGCTCAACATACACACCACCCTCAAGCTGATACCAACATGGTATGCGAGATACGAGAGTTCTCACATACCGGAGTGCACTAGTGACGTGCTCTCTACTCTCAACCAACTCTAATGCCATTGTCTCCTCTATCTTCGCCTTGAATACCAACTGTGTCTTCCAAGCGTAGATAGCCTCTTTATCTTCTGCATTTGTGACTGATTCATATGCCACACTCAGGTGAGCAATCATAATCTCATCTCGAGGTTTGTCCATTGCCATGTCTCGCTCCTCATCTTGGAGACGTAGACGGCATTCACGTGCATTGCACCGCAACTGGTATAACTCTGCAAGCACAAAGTGGCCTCTAGTAACGAACTCCTCCCATTCCTCCAAACGCTTACCGTATGCAACCAGGTGACTAAGCTGACCTTGTTTTGCTGATGGCTCTAGCATCGGTGGGAGTGTGACGGTGACATCTTTCGTTCTATGTACAAGGCTAGAAATGTATTGACGAAGCTGTTGAATTTCAGCCTTGAGGGTTGCCTTGTCTTCTCCATCTTTTATTATTCTATCCCTTGCGTTGTCTATTACAACCTGTAGGAGATCAACCTATGTCTAGCCGGTGCTTCGACCAAGGTTGACTGTGATCACCTCGAAGTCCTGAACTTCAATCTCGTTCAAACTCTTGCCCTTTGGAGGTATGGCAGTCTCTATAACGATCTCCATATCAGCATTCCTCTCCACATGGACCTGTTTCTTGATCCTCTTGTCGAGCGCAGCCCGGTAGGCATGATCAAAATCATAATGATCAAGGACGTAGGATGGCTGCCTCCTCTTCCTTCCCAGTTGACTCTCAAGCCAAGATGAGTCTTGAGTAATCCCACTGGAAGGATCTATACTAGCAATGTGAGGCTCCGACGAGAGTGAACATGTAGAGGTGTTACTGCGAGGTGGTGAGTCTAAGTCCAATTCAATGTGAATTGGAACTGGAGACTGCTCTGGTGTCGGTGATGGTAGGCGTGTCTGAACCTCAAGCTCTGGCAAGCTCTGAACTGGCACTCTGACAGGCTCCATGTGTGTCTCAGTAGCAAGTGCCTTCCCTTTTGAGTTGTTAGGCGCTTGACTCTTCTTAGGAAGGTTACTCCTTTTCTTCTGTTTGGGTTTAGACGAGGAAGGTAGTGAAGCATCCACTGGTGGCAGCTCTGTTCTAGGCATGACTGCCCTCCTGGTCTTCTTGCTATTGAGGTAAAGTATACTGTTTTGGATAACTCAACTAGACCTCTCCTTTACTGATGCATACTCTTTATCGAACCAATCAACAGTTGGCAGTGGTTGTGTATCAACCTGCTCTTTGAAAAACTGAGGAAGTGTATCTCCCTCATCATCTAATAAACCTCTCACATCTTCTGCCAAGAAAACAAAAATCTGTGAGATAGAGAAACAGCCATAGTTGCGTCTGTGCACCTCAAAATCATCCTCGCAGTTCACCCAATAATCGGCTTATGGTATGAGCAACCACAAAGGCGTGTTGTATAATGACCCCAAGGATCTTAGGCGCGTGCATCAACAATGTACTTGAGACGAAACTTTTCTAACTCTTGTCCTGCAACTTTAGCATCAACTGTCGTTCTGCACCAACAGATTCCAAATTGCATGGGAAAGTTGGCAGCCTATTTACACTTGTGGCGCAAATGACGGTGAACATCGTGTAGTTGCCTCAAGAACTCCATGAAGACTACCCTATCTGAAGGATAGCGTGGAAGCATGGCTGGATTTCCTGTGTATCCATATACGCGGATGTAGGTGTATGTACAGAACTAAATGAACCAGTCCGCCCAATCAACCATCGTTGCTCTAGCAAACACTGAGATACGAACACGCAACTCCCAGTCTAAGTTCCTCACTGTGTATGTCAAGAAAGCCTCCTGCACACGCTTGAAATGTCGTTCAGCCTTTGTGAACTCAAGCTGGTCATAGTAATGGTAGACTTTCTGTACAATAAGTATGCCCACTGTGTTCAACCCTCTAAACTGACCCTGATAGGCGATCAAGTACACAAGGTAGGAACACATGTGAAACTGGTGTGCAACTAGAAAACCAGTGATTTGCTCGTGGAGAATGTCACTGATGAAGGATGCCCAGTCATAATGCTCTTGCCCAGAGATGATTCGACCAATGATATAATACATCTAGGACTGAAATTTGTTTGCATCTTCATGACCTGAGACGCGATTGAGAAGTGTAATCAAAATCGCATACTCATCCTTGTATTCACCACGACCCACATTGCTCGGCAACTTGTTCTTTTTCTATTTTAACCATCGCTCTGCCATCTTACTTTGACACTTGTCCATATCAGCACTGAACGCTCGTTCACACTACTCCCTAGAAATAACTAGACTGTTCGGGTGTTGAGGAATACTAAAACATCTTTCGATGTCCAGGGGTTTGAGACTGCATATGACCCGTCCATCTACTGACTATATCTCGCAAGTAGTAGAATTGTAATGCTTAACACAAGACATTACAAACTCTACGCAATGAACTGAGATAGGTATGGAAGTGGCCTCAAGCAACCCGAAATATTGAATGTTTTGAAGTATCAAATCTCTTATCTTGAGAGGATCCAAGACTGCTTCTGGAAGCACCTTAAGTAGATTTGTATCAACTGTCCCGATGAAGTCATGAGTCAAGACCAACTTGGTCTTGAATTCGAGCTGAGTGTATTGCATTCTGAAAAACTCACCTATTGACTGTGAATACGGCTATATTCTGGCAATTTTTCTGGAAAGCTAAAAATAGCCTGTTGAGGCTAAAAATAGCCTATTGGAGGGCAATTTTCACAAAAAAATTCTGAGATATGGGTTTTGTCCAGAAAAAGATTATAAGACAACCCAGAATGTCAGAAATGCGAAAATTTGACTTCTACTCGACCATGCAAGAAATTTTCAGTTGAGAAAATCAGAGCCTCGAGAACCAATGCTCTGGAGTAAATTTTCCTGAAAAATTCTAGCACATGGGTTTTCTCGAGGAAGCTATTCTGAATAAACCCAAAAGATTTGTTTTATCAAAAGTCGCCAGTTCTTCAAACATGTGAATGGAATTTGAGCAGAAGATTCAGGTTTTGATGCTTTTTCTTCTACTAAAATCACCAATTTCCCTTGAATTATGCTGATGAATTCGGACTTGTACCTGCAAAAGAAATATTTTGATGTCTTCGAACTTGATTGCTGATGAAAAATTCGCCCAACTCTAAAGGAAATTCGCCTCTGCTCTAAAGAATTACGAATTTGCTCAAGCTGTGTGAATAAGAATGGACGCCATGCTTTGAATAAATAGAACAAATTCGCACCATAAAAGCATGACTGCAAGATTTAAAACCCTGACTGTGAAAAGAATTATTTGATTGGACCCCCTCCAGTTCAAGTAACACTAACTCGAAGTTCCGGATTACAAAATAATAATAAAATATTCAGTTCTCCTCACATGCAATTTTGTAATTAAATATTACAAAAGGGCGCCAATAATAAATTATTGAAGAAAATCGCCCATTTTGATGTTTGCATGCAAAAAGTCGAATTTAATATTATTTTTGATAAATTAGCAACAATCTTAGCATACTAATTCCGAAAAGTCAAAAATTAACTCTCCAAGCGTCCATTTGCACAAGTTATGAGATTTTTCGCTAACTTCCTACTTTATAGCTGACTATAAAGTTATAATCGCCCCTATTCAGCTCTGATTTCCGGGTGACTAAGTGAAGCTGTGACTGAGCCGAGATATCCATCGCAAAGCCTACAGAGCAAGGATGAAATGTCTGATAGGAGCTGCAACTACTAAAATCAATGTTTGACACCTCAAAAAATTAGGCGCCTTTGATTAAATTGATGCAAGGTTTCCAGATTTAGCCATTTCTCTAATCTGCCATCTGACGCTTCGAACTGCCATTACCGGTGAATGATGAACACTGCTGACTGGATGATAGGTTCATTGCGTGACTGAAAGAATTCCGCATCCAATGACTGTATGTAAGATACCTGAAAGTTGCATTAGGGACCCCAAAAGCAAGGGCGCCCCTAGCCTGTGAAGGTGTAAACACCATTTTAACAACAGTGTAACTTTCATCCGGATACCCTACTTTGACCCCTGACACCGGGAGTTGGATTGCTCCAATTTGCGCACCGATTGTCTCTATGCGTAGCTAGACCAACTTACAAGAGATGTCTCTGGAGGCAACGAAGCAAGGAAACTGCTTCTAAGACCTCAAAAAGAAGGGCACCTTTTTCAAGGGGATGTGCATTTTCCATAACCATTTTTTCAATTGTCTTCACTTTTCGGCGTTCTACACAGACCTCTCACATACAAGCGTTTGACAAATCCCGAAGGCTGATGGCTAGGCTCGTTCGATAGCCGGAGTAATTGCGCACAAGTCTCGTGAAGACTCTGAATGCTAAAAACCCCATCTGACAGGCCTAAAGGCTGGGCGCCCCTAGCCTACAAAGGTACAGGTGTGTATTTCAACATTTCTCCACCCTCTGATTTACCTGCTCGGTAGAACCTCTGCCACGGTCACTCAACTTGTCGGATCACCTCGCGAACTAGTGCATTGCGGAGCTAGACTACATTAGAAAAGATCTCAAGAAGACCACATTTGCAAATTCATTCATCTGAGAAGTCATATTGAAGAGTGCCCCTGGGCTACAGGGGCGCAGAAACTGCAAACTGACAATCCTCTATGACATGCAACCTCTGTGTACCTTTAACTTCTGACGTCGATTGCAGGAGTTTTGCAACTCGAATGACTGCGCTTGATAGCTCGTCAGATAGCCAAACTAATTCTAAAGAGACTGAATGCATTCACAAGCAAAAGCAACAAGATCTGGGCCTTCAAAAAGAAGGGTGCCCCTGGGCTACAGGGGCGCAGATCTACTTCCTGCTTGAAATCTTCATCTATTTTACCTCCGTAAACACTTTTCTCGCCACTGAAATGACCTTGTAGGAGTATAACCTCGTCGTGAAGCGCTTCTCCATCATCACATGTCTCATTTTGAGTCCCAGGTTCTGGTTCTGAGCTCCAGGTGTTGCTCAACTACTGTTGATGACTGACATGACACTGACTAAAGTCCATATTTGACTTGCACAAAAACTGTATTTTGACATCATTTTAGCAAGGTTTAGACTCTTTTAAGCAAAATGCTTTAATGAAGCAAAAAATTTGGTTTGGGTACAACAGACACATTACAAAATCTCATCTACACCTATGGAGAAAGGGCTAAAGCTTTCAGCCAAAACCAAATAAAAGGTGATCAATGAGTCAACATTTAGACAGCTAGTGGGCAGTCTTATCTATCTTACAGCCACTAGACCTGATTTCAATTATGTTGTGAGTTACATTTCCTATTTTATGACAACCCCAAAGGCAAAACATTGGGTTGCAGCGAAGGGGATACTAAGAGATGTGTAATGTCCCCTTTGTTCCGGGATTTGTATCTTTGCGGTGGTTAGCCTACTATCTGGTTCCCTTAGGCTAATGGGATGTTCAGGGGACCCTTTTGAGGGTAATCAATGGTTCCTCAGTAGGTTTTTGATGTTTATCTAAGTATTCTTCTGCTCAGTG
This sequence comes from Sequoia sempervirens, assembly GCA_007258455.2. Classification (NCBI taxonomy): domain Eukaryota; kingdom Viridiplantae; phylum Streptophyta; class Pinopsida; order Cupressales; family Cupressaceae; genus Sequoia; species Sequoia sempervirens. The sequence goes on from VDFB02151097.1 coordinate 48,344, forward strand.
ACTCAGTGTTTTGGTGGTGGGCCTTCTGGAGGTCATCTCGATCGATTTCTCCCACACTATTTATAGTAAGTCACTTGGTCATATTGCCTATACTTACTATTTATAGTAAGTCATGCCTAGGTCAAACGTCATCATGCCTACATCCGGAAAATATGATTGGATCACTCTTTTGAGCTAGTGTGGGGTAATTATTGAGGATTAATGATTTATTTATATTATTAAAGTTAATTGACTTTAATAATATTGATATTTAATGATGACTTTATTAAAAGGTGATATAAGGGGTTAAATGGAAATTAATAAAGTGTTATATTTAATGATACTTTATTAATTTATTATATTTCAAAAGCCAAATGCATTAAAAGCATCAAAAGCAAATATTATATTTAATTATTTGGCCAAATGGGGATTTGGAGCATAAAAGCCAAAAAGCGTTTGCTTTTTTATTATCATTGTTTATTTTCTTGAAACTTGTGCAAATTGGAGAAACTGAGCAAGGGTTTGTTGGTTTTGAAGATTGAAGTTTTTTGACGACAAAAACCCTCAAAGAGAACAATGAGAACAATGTCTACAAGTGTGAAAGATCAACCAAGGGCATTTTGAGAGATAATTTCATACGGAGGTTATTACAGGGCTTCATTGGTTTCCTGGAGATCATTATATAATATTTTCAGAGATTTTCAGAGTTCCAGGGATGTATCTAGCATCCAGGTTTGAAAGGAAATTGCATATCAGATTGGGACACAATAATCTATATATCTGAAGGTTGTTTATGATTGTTATTGCTGAGCGAATCTGCAAGGAGGTCGTGAATCTCCTCAAACCCTAGGCATGAATGTTTCCAAGGATTAAAGGGCAGGTCGTAGAAATCCTATATCAAGGCATGTAAGTTGGTTAGGGACTGGCGTGAGCATTTAAGACCTAGGTGCAGCAGTTTACTCAATCTGTGGCCTTGCATCTCCTTCACGTGAGGTCTTGAGAACATATATTGCTGGTGTGGGGATCATATAGGTTCATAGAAGTTGAATGTGAGCCTGTTTCAAGGTTTCAGACATCCTACAGGTTGCTTCTGTTCATTATCAGACCCTACGAACAGTTCCAGGTGCTGCCATTTCCAAGCTCAGTCTATTTGCCATGTTTGGAGGTCATCCGGGTCTTAAATCTGAGTATTTTACTGATAAGTATGTGTATTTCTGAAGCTGCAAGTTGCTGTTTCCTTTTACCAGTCAGGAAATACATCTATATTGTTTAGCCATCCAATGCAAGAACTCAGAATAATCACATATTGCAATGTGTGCACTGTACCCTGCTGTAGCAAATTTCTGTGTGACAATGTATGCATAGATGCTTCATTTTACTGCCCAAAAGGTTTCGTATTAGATTGGAGTCGAATGTTTGCAAATATATCATTGTATGACAGCTCACTATGAAAGATTGAAGTGTAATGTTGATTTTTGCACCTGAAATGTATTTCGTTGAATATCTATGTTCAATATTTGCAATGTTATGGAATGAGTTTAATAAAATGATACATCTATAAAACTGAAACAAACGCATAAATACCATACATACCGGAGGGAGTTATTATAAGATGTGAAAGGGACACTTGACTTTGGCATTCTGTACAGCAGAAGCAAAGATCCTAGGCTGGTTGGGTTCACAGATTCAGATTGGGCAGGTTCTATTGGTGACGGGAAATCCACTTTTGGATATGTTTTCAGTTTTGATACGAGTGCAATCACATAGACCAGTAAGAAACAACAGGTAGTAGCTCTTTCCTTGACAGAAGCAAAATATCAAGGAACCGTCAAAACAGCATGTGAGGCAATATGGTTTTGGGGGATGCTTTCAGACATGCAAATGTCTCAAGTAGGGCCTTCACTCTTGTTTTGTGACAATCAAGGGGTGCTAAAGCTTGCCAAGAATCTAATCTTCTATGAGCATACCAAACATATAGAGCTTCATTGTCATTTCATCAAGCAACTTGTAGAAGATGGATCAATGATGTTGCAGTATTGTTCAACTAGGGACCAGACTGCAGACATTCTTACCAAGTCCTTGAGTCCTAACAAATTTGAAAAATTTCGGGATAAGCTTGGTGTACTTAGCAGAATGAACATTAAGGGAGGATATTAAAGTAATGTTTTATATTGTAATGGTCAATTAGTTTTTAGGATAGACTTTAGGGATCTCCTTTAATAAAGTCATGTTGAATTTAGATATTTTATCCTATGAGTTTTATGTGATGAGCCCTGCTGGCTCAAACCTCAAACCCCTGTCTTTTTATTTATCTTTTTGTGTTTTACGTTTTTTAGAGAAGAGTTTCTAGAGAGAAATAGAAGGGGCGCACAACATAAATGCTTATAAAATGAAAATCTGAGCTAATTTAAGCGAATTGAAATTACAAAAGGTAATAAATAAGCTCAACAATGGATTCAGAACTCATAAACATACCCGAAAGCTCCCAGATTATTTATTTAAGAAATGAAGTCCAGTTTGCCAGCCAAGATGGAGAAATCTGGCAAAATCCAGTGTAGGAAGCTACAGAAAGTGAAATCCAGCCCAGAAACTGAGGCAAATGAGAAGTATATGCCAGACGCCAAGAAAGGTGAAGAGAAACCCTCAAACTGGAAGGCGTTTCTCCTAGAAAACCCAAACGCCCTTGCACAGATAGCCACGCACTTCAAGCAAAAAGCCCAAATCTCAACTCTGAAGGTACGACCATGATGTCAAATGCCTGCCATGATGAAAGAAGGTCGCCATCTCCACAAACCCTCCTTGTCTCTGATAAAGAACTCAACAAAACTCTGATAAAGCACAGTAGAACCTCTGTATGAAGCTCTCACAAACTGCACAAATTCGACTGGTCTCTCACAGTCTCAAAAGTGCTCAACACTGAAGAGATTTCGTTCTCCAATGGAAGATTGCTCAAAACCCTGATCACAGGTGAAAGCACAGGAAAAATGTCCAAGGCAAAGTTGAAATATTCAAGAAGTGAATTTCTCATTGCCAAAATGCCTTATATGCAAAAAGGCACGACTTTCAAGAAAGTGACGCCACTTGCAATCATTAAATATTTTAAAACATATTTAATTCACTTTTCAATAGTTGCAAGTTAAATATTTGGGCGCCCACTTCTATGCATAAGTGATTTAATTTTAAATCACCTTTATGTAATATTTAAGTGATATAAAATATATAAAGTCAATTTGACTTTATAATAAAGCATTAAGTTAAATAATTAACTCAAATCACTTAAAAATCCATAACTCTCTCAAAACTCCAAATATTCCCCGTGGTTATCAACCCTCGAACTACCAACACCTGGCGTGAACCAATCACGAGCTCTGAGAAATGAGAACGTCAACTCCTCAAAAATGCCCGACCCTCTAACCCAACTTGTTAGCCTACGAGAGTCTAAGTAATAGACTAACCACCATCAAACATGATCATGCCGAAAAAGGGGACATTACAGTCCGCCCTCCCTGAAATTGCTTGTCCGCAAGCAATCTCAACAACAAAGAATCAACCACTCCACCAGGATCCCAAGGATAGTGTCGTGGAATGTCCCTACTGTCATCAACTGTCTCCTGTAACTCCCAAATCTGATTAGCTGGATCATCATGCTGTACCCTGTCAATCTCAGTGTTGTCTACTATAGGAGTGAAATACTCATGAGGAAGCAAGTCAAACTGCAAGCAATACTTGCTTCCAACCTCTGCACAAGATATGCTATCATCCAACATGTCCAACACATGCATATCAAGACTGTGCACCTGATATAACTCATGTACACGCGGATCAAAGGTGAAGTTGTATGCGCTCAACACTATGTATACACCTGTAAACTCCTCCGTGAGTTGTGTCTGAAATCCTGGTACACTGTAAGGACTCCAAACATCATTGTCTCTGCACATCTCATGGTTAGGGTCCATTGTGTGATCAGCCCCCAACACAAATAGCGGATTATCATAAGTCATAGTAGCGTCCACCTCAAACAAAAGGTTGTTCACAAACTGAACAACAACACCATGCTGATCAAAACTGTGTAACTCTGACCCCTGATAGTACTGTGGAGAGGAAAATCCCTCTTGAATCACTTTCTGTTCTCCATCCAAATCTGAACTATAGCATGAAGTTGAATGTGCATCACTCACCTCATAATCAGCAGCATCATGTGTGTTGTCATCAACATCTAAGGTACTGCTGCTATGTACCTCATAGGATGTCTCAAAAGAAGTTGTAGAAGCCATATCTTCATACATTTCTGCTGATGAAGCATCACAAGAAAACTTATCTTCATGTGGCTGCTCTAATTCAATTGGTTTGTCTTCAAACATCACTTGCTCTTCTCTAGTCTTGTTGTCATCATGAAGTGTTCCATGCCCAACATCTTCCTCAATGTAGGTCTGTTTTTTGTTCTCCATAGGATCAGCTGTACGCTGGTCACTAGCTGCTGAAAATTCATTGTAAAGATTTCTGGATACTTCACCTGTAGAGGCCTCATGTTTCTCACTTTTGTTCTGTGATGTAGATCTGAAGATGGATGCCATATACCGTGCTGCTTTGTCTATGTTTGCAGGGTGTGAAAACAATTCATTCATCCTTTTCTGATTTTCATCCAACCTTTTCAAACTCTTTTTAAGCTTCTCCATATTCTTGTCCCACTGCTTATGGGTACTTGAAGTAAACATGATTAACTAACTGATTCAAATGTCCAATCTACCCAACAGGATGGCAGGAAACCGCTCTGATACCACTGTGATGAGCCCTGCTAGCTCAAACCTCAAACCCCTGTCTTTTTATTTATCTTTTTGTGTTTTACGTTTTTTAGAGAAGAGTTTCTAGAGAGAAATAGAAGGGGCGCACAACATAAATGCTTATAAAATGAAAATCTGAGCTAATTTAAGTGAATTGAAATTACAGAAGGTAATAAATAAGTTCAACAATGGATTCAGAACTCATAATCATACCCGAAAGCTCCCAGATTATTTATTTAAGAAATGAAGTCCAGTTTGCCAGCCAAGATGGAGAAATCTGACAAAATCCAGTGTAGGAAGCTACAGAAAGTGAAATCCAGCCCAGAAACTGAGGCAAATGAGAAGTATATGCCAGACGCCAAGAAAGGTGAAGAGAAACCCTCAAACTAGAAGGCGTTTCTCCTAGAAAACCCAAACGCCCTTGCACAGATAGCCACGCACTTCAAGCAAAAAGCCCAAATCTCAACTCGGGCGCATGTAATGTGTCCCCTTTCTAGCAAAAATGCTTAAACCCGAAACTTGCATTCAAAGTGTTTCTCAAAGAGACATTCTAAACATTAGAGATCAATAAATTGCAGTAATAATGTCTAATAAGATCAAAGGTGGTATAAAGATTTCATTCTTACCACTCTTATGAATGATTCTTCTAAATTGTATTTCATAAGTATACTAGGGTAGATATTAAACAACTATCAAAATCTATTTTACCCCTTTATCACCATAGTTAATGAATAGAGTCATTATTACTTATAAGGCTCAATAATTGCTGCAAGCATCATTATTTGCACAATCGTATATATACATATATTCTATCTAAATAAGCATATATCATCACTTCTAATTTGACTCAATGTAAGTATCTTTATTTTTTTTTTTATACATCTAGATATATCAATATAACCTTATACTTATATACTTTATCCTCTATCATATATAAACCACTAATATATATATATACTCCATATAGCTTACTTCACATATCATATATGTTACTCTATATATATATATATATATATATACACTCCATATAGCTTACTTCACATATCATATATATTACTCTATATATATATATATATATATAACCATTGTATATTACTTCATGTATCAATGATCATATATATTATTACTTTACATATATCTGATCCTATCATCATATAAATTAATCCATAAGTCTGAAACAATAAAATAATTATGCTAACTGATAATCTGAAATTATAAACTCTATTATTCTAACTATAGTCTGAAATTATAATTATTCTAACTGTAACCTGAAATCACAAGAAATCACAAATTGATATATATATACCAGCCGTTAGTGCTGATTGCCTTATTCTCTTTCCTTTCTCCAGCCATGGTGGCACTAGCATATATTCTTCTTTTTATTCCTCCATTCGATGTCCTTTTTTCTTCCGTTTCTCCTTCTATACTTAAACACAACTTTGGGATGCTGCCGGGGCCCACGTTTCAGACCTTGTCCCCCTTTTGAATGGCAGTGAACTTAAACATTGAATTATCTTGTAGAAAATCCACGATTCCTCTTGATGCTCCCCTGATTTATTTCCCATAATATCCTCACTTTTTAAACTGCAGACGTCATTTCCTTTTATACCCCTTACAAGGTCGAATGGCACAACTCTTACTTTATGGGCATGACTCTTAATATTAATCGTATCCCTTAAGAGGTACGCTTTTTGATTATTTACGAATTGGTATTTGTTTAGTTAAGGCAGGTTATTCTATTTGTGATATTTATATCATTATAATGCTTATAATGATATTTATAAATTTCATATATTATTGTATTTATGTTGTTTTATATTTTATATTATCTATTTCTTAATATATTTATTTTTCTATTTTTATTTTATTCTAAAGTATTACAATTTTTGATGTATGATTATAATATTTAATATTGATATTATTTTTAATATTATTATAAGATTATCATTGATAATTATTTAGATAGTTAATTTCTTTAATGTAAATTTGTTTATCTTGTTTTGACATTTTATATTTCGATGCTACAATTTTGGGAACATGGCTTGATGCGGCCATGATGTCAAATGCACCGCCATGATGAAGGTGCATCATCTCCACAAGCCCTCGTCTGGAAAAACTCAACGAAACTCATTAAAGCTTTCGGTAGAACCTGCGTATGAAGCTCTCCTGGCTACAAATTCGGCGGTCTCTCCACCGGTCTCAAAGATTGCTCAACGAAGGAATTTAAGTTCTCCAATGGAAATATTGCTCAAACCCTGATCGCAGAGGAAAACACAGAAGAAACCTCAAAGGCAAAGTCGAAATATTCAAGAAGTGAATTTCTCATTGCCAAAATGCCTTATATGCAAAAGGCACGACTTTCAAGAAAGTGATGCCACTTGCAATCATTAAATATTTTAAAACATATTTAATTCACTTTTCAATAGTTGTAAGTTAAATATTTGGGCGCCCACTTCTATGCATAAGTGATTTAATTTTAAATCACCTTTATGTAATATTTAAGTGATCTAAAATATATAAAGTCAATTTGACTTTATAATAAAGCATTAAGTTAATTAATTAACTCAAATCACTTGAAAATCCATAACTCTCTCAAAACTCCAAATATTCTCGTGCCGTCAGAAGCTGTCAACCCCTGAACTGCCAACACCTACTGTGAACCAATCACTGAGCTCTGAAAATGAGAACGATCAACTCCTCCAGAAAATACCATTGACCCTCTAACCTTTGTTAGCCTACGAGAGTCTAAGTAATAGACTAACCACCATCAAACATGATCATGCGAAGGGGACATTACATTTTATCCTTATCCTATGTGGATAAGATATTTCTCATTCGTATCCTCTGTGGATAATATTTACCATTTTGTTTTATGAGTTGTCAATCTTATCCTATGAGTTGTCATCCTTATCCTTTGTGGATAAGATATTTGTCATTCTTATCCTCTGTGGATAAGATATTTGTAATTCTATATAAGGATGCTTTTGCTCCTTATTTCTCAATAGATTTTTATGCAATCTTGGTTAACTTTTTGTGTGTTGTTTTTGTCATAAAATTGAGACATAATGACAAACAAATACAACTCAATCACTATCAGGAAAAATTAAGGAAATTTACATAAGCATTTTGCAATCATTATAAATTATGATATATCACAAAAAATTATCTTTTCAAAGACCTAAGACCATGCATATTAAAGGATTCGTTTTCTATGTTAACCATGGGAGAAAAGTTTAAAATGAATGCTTTTTTATGATCCTTTGTTCATGAGCATTTTGAACTTTCAGTTTTAAAATCTCACCTCAAGATCTGGCCAATTCAACATCTCTTTTGCAAGCTCTCGTAGCACAACACGGTCCTTTGGAATTCTTCCTTCACAAACCTTTAGATATCACAGTACTAAACATTAGAACATACAATAATCCAAGTAAAGTATCATCCAAATTAAACTGCTTTGAAGCTCAATGATCTAACTATTATACACTTTAGGGTCTTACACATCAATATCAAAAGAAGAGGTGACGATATGATACTGTTCACTTTTTTAAGCTTGTATGAAGCATATCTAAGCATACATGACAAGAAATAATAAAAACAGCAAAGAAAGCATGCCCATATATGAGAAAGGTTAGACTTAGCAATGCTAAAAATGGCAAATAAAAACTAAAAGCCACATTTAAAATGGAAGCATTTAACATACATGCTACAATTATGAGCAACAATCCACAGATACTTTACAATCTATTTAATAAAACAAAGAATACTACAAAAGGAAAGTGTGTATCTTAAAAATGTCGATAAGATTAAAA